>VWYP01015839.1:274998-311154 GCA_013400435.1 Pycnonotus jocosus | reverse complement strand
GGAGCTGAGGGCGAGGGGCGGCTCCGGGAGAAGGGGAAGGCGGCCCTAGATCGTCTCGGGAAGGCCGCGGGAAGGCCGCGAACGGCTCCCCCCGTGCAGCGTGTCTGTGGGAGAAGCTGTCGGCAGGGAGGCGTGAGCTCAGGATTCAGAAAAAACGCAAGAAAAAAAAATGTTTAGCAGTTTCTGAGATTGCGTCATGTTTGAACTCCGTGGCCTGCCTGTCAGACACCCCGGAGCTTCTGCCTCGTCCTCAGGTTCAAGCCCCCGTTATCTGTGTCCCTGTGAGCTGCCCTAGGAGCGCTGGCCATACCGCCTGCTGCTCTCCCTCGGTGAGCCCAGGCGAGTCACAGACACACACAGCTGTTAGGTTGGAAAAGACCTCCGAGCTCATCGAATCCAGCCTGTGACCCATCACCACCCTGACAGCTAGGCCATGGCACTAAGTGCCATGTCCAGTCTTTCCTTAAACGCCTCCAGGGACAGTGACTCCACCGCCTCTCTGGGCAGTCCATTCCAACAAGTAATCATCCTTTCTCCGAAGGATTTCATCCTAATGTCCAATCTGAAATCCACTCAGCTCATGTGGCTTCAGCCACCTGACTCTCCCAAGCAATACCATTATCTACCTCTTAAATTAAAGAGATTTTATGATTTCGAAACAAAGGTAAAGTGAGCCCACTCCACTGTTTGTATGCTTTAACCTTTGCTATGTTGCACAGGACCAAAGAGATAAATTGAGGGCAGCAGCTGATGGGAGAACTGTGACTGCAACATAGTGTCTGATGTTCTGGCCTAGCAAGGCTCTTTCAAACAAGTTTTACTGGCTGTAGCATGGAATAAAAGCTTCTTAAGTGCACCCTGCACACTGAAGGCACCTTCATATCTGGGCATCACCAAAGGTTTGATTCTGGGAAATGCTTCCCTGTGCCAAATTCCTATACCAGTTTCAAGAGTGGAATACAAGTTCGGAAATCAAATTCCACACCTCAAAATAGTAAATGCTACTACATTAAATGGTGTAGTTGCAAGTCAGAGTTACAATTTAGGGATAACAAAAGTGTTCTGCATAATTCCATTCCTCTTCACAAGCCATACTAGATGAAATAAATGTAATCTGACACTGTGATCATCAAGAGAATTATTAAATAAATTGTACTAGGATTTTCATCATTATGATCATAGTTTGACATTTTAGGTTCAAGGTGAATTTACACTGATAGTTATAAAATGTTTTTAAAGTTTCCTACAATATTTTTACTTCTAATCTATGCAGATCTAACATGGATATTGGTGAGACAATAAAATATAGAATCATAGATTGTAATTTGTATTGCCACTTTCCAGAATTGCAACCACATGTTAACCACAGTATCCTTCCTGTTATTTGTGGAATGTGAATGTCAAGAAATAACCTTTAGAAGCAACACCAACACCAACTCTCCCCTCCAGACAGCTAAAACAGTTTTACCTCCCAGAGAGGAAAAAAAACCCCAACACTGAATTTTTTTTCTGCAGCACCAAAATCCAATGTTCTTTTCTGATTCCACAGACACCAAACTGTGCAGCACCCTCTGCCCAGCTGTACCTACCAATAAAAGAAGCAAGATCTACTTTGTTCAGAGAAAACAAGAACCTTGTGTGTGGGTTGCAGAGCACTTTCACTGTTTAGATGGTAAAAGAAAATTACTGTAATTGTTTATGATGTGTATGAAAACCTGCTCAGCCTGAAGTAAATGACAGAGGTCTCACTTGTTTCAATGGTTCTAGTTTTGGCTCATTAATTAATACTTGGAGCTCTTCTCCATGAGAAATTACACAAAAACATACATTCTGCCTGAAAATACTTGTATTTTTTCTTTCCGCAAAATGTATTGGATTTTTGTTCTGTGTTTTCCTAAAATGAAGGGAAAAGACATGCCAATTTCCTTTCAGCTTCACAAAACCCCCAAAACTGATCAAGAAAACACCCTACTGAAGGGCATGGGGCTGTGCATCTGCTTTGCCTGAGTTTACGTCAGGCCCTTGGACTAAGCTCACACACTTGCAATGACAGCAGTTTGCAAGAATTTCACCTCCTTCTCTAGGCTGTTTGGAGTCCTGTGGATGTTCTCTGAAGGGCCAGGTCCCTCCTGGCCCAGAGTGGCTCTGGAGGCTGTGCCCAGCCCTGCTCACACAGATCTGGAGCAGGAGCTGCTGCACCCCGATGTCCCTGGAGCTGGCAGGGCTGAGGAGGGGCTGAGCCCCCTTCACCACACGGATGTAGAAAGCAATTGCTGCTGTCTAAGCACAGAAACTGCTTCCTTTTCCCACGGTGGTGGGAGGAAACCAAAGATCCAAACTGTCACAGTCAGGCTCGCTCATTGTTATGTGCTTGGACAAGAACATATTATTTATAATTCTTCCTGTGATATTGTTTTATCTGTAAGCTAGGATTTCGCTCTCCTCATATTCAGCTACACCAAGTAAGACCTACAGAAAAGTAGTCAGAGCAATGAAAACTTTTAGAGCTGCAGGACAGTAAATCTGGGGTACAGGTTCAGGTAAAGATGGGAGGAGACAAGAGAAAACACATCATATTTAGCAAGATTTAAAAGCCAGTGTTCTGACTGAAGCACTATATTTCCACCAGGAAGAACTCTGACCAATGAAACAACACTATTGAACTTACTGGAGAAAAGACTTAAAAAATATGAGGAGGAAAGACCTTAGGAAGCAGATGGTCTTTTGCAGCTGTGTTCACTGTTCTCAGAGCCAGGCAGAGGCAAGGCTGCCCCAGCAGCATGGTCCTGGGGCAAGGACAAGGGGGACAGTGGCACAGGAGCCAGGGTCTGGTGGCTGGAAGATGAGCTGGAAGCTCAGATACAGCAGGGAACGTGCATCCTGCCCTTGGGTGAGGGAGCTCTGAACAGCACAGGCACAGACAGCACGTGGGGGTTGCCCTTTGCTTCAGTGAGACACAGAGAGGAGAAATGCAGCTGATATGAGGCTCAGGAGTGTCCCACTGCTCAGACTGATGCAGACACAAACATGTTGATATCACTGGCACGTAAGAGAAATTAAACACGTCCTTGTTAGCAGCATCTCCTTTAAACAAGGGAAACTATTTTCATGCTACCAAGAGAGTATTCCAATCAGTGGAAAAGAAGATGAACAAACAATGAAGAAAACTGAAATGAACTATGAAACAATGGCTGGAGTTTAATTTCTTTTCAGAAAATCCAATGTTCAGGCACTTTAAAAAGATTTCTCAGGGTAGGTTCACTGTTATCCAAGAGTTTTTCAGTGCTGATGCAATATAACTGTTATCATCTTTAGGACTCAGGGGACTGTTCTTTTTGACAGGGCCTTTCATGAAGTCAACAAATCCGTTTGAAACAAGCCATAAATAATATTTGGCTGCCCGTCAGCTTGGCTGGGGTGTTCTCCCAGTGCTGCCGTAAGTGTTGGGGAAAACATATAACAACACATCCAGATATTTAGCTTTTAAGGGGATATTTTGCCCCTAATTTAAAAAGAAAGCATCCCCCTAGCATTGACTCTGATGCATAAACATATCTTAGAACAGCCATCAAGATTTTTACAGACTTCCCTACATATAAATACACCCATTCTGGATTCTAAGTGATAGCTTAATAAATAATGGACTCAGTACAGATCTCCCCAACAAATGCCTGCCACTCATTGCTAAATGAGGGAACTGTCAGCAAGATCATCTCCCCAGTCTTGCTCCTGTAATTCTATGTGGAGAGAGGTGGTTCCTGATAGATGGGATCCAAGCCTCCTGTAGCTCTCTAGATATTATTAACTTCCTGAATTGCAGCCAGAACTCACTGAAAAGACAATAGTGTCTACTTACAGTCTGCTGAGTTAGCAGCTCCAGCTTCAGCCAGTGCAGCCAAACAAGTAATCACAGGCAGATGTCATTACCTTTGGAAGTGTTCGGTTACTTGTTTTATGTAGATTTCCCATCACTGTCCAATCCTGGGTGCTGCAGAGTGGCATTAACACATCCCCATAAAGTCCACTTGGAGTCAGGGTAGGGCAGGTGGCTGTGGGAAACCCATTTACAGGGAGGCAGGCACATATGCATAAGGGAAAACTATGAAATCTCTGGAGACTTCAGAAGCAATCTGAACACAAAAGTTCCTCCCTCAGTCAGGGACATGTTTCCTCGGGAATAGGGAAAGGCACCCTCTCCTTCAGAGCCTTTTTACAAACTACCAGCAACACTTACATCTTGTCTGAATTATTGTTGGGTTTTCTTCTTTTCCAGGGCTTGGTATTATCTTGGGAAAACAGATTCTACGAAGGAGGGACAGAGAGACACAAAGCCATGACCGAAATCCCAGAGAAGTCCTGTGTGGGGTAAAGTCCATTTCTTTCTATTCTTTCTGACAGGCAGGAAAAGCCCTATCTGCCTTTCCTGCCAAGATGTGAGAGCGGCAAAACCTCCTGTGGCATCACATACCAGACCAGGCTCTCATGCTCCCAATTCTACCAAAAGCCTTAAGGAAATGGTAAATCAAATTCCCTGCCTCAGAGGGAATTAATTTCCCCTTTAGTCCAGTTAAATAATCTGTGCCAGACATTACTTCTGGCCTTTAGACTCGTAAAAATCTGTCTGAGGGCTGTTATGACTTCATTTTTCTTTGTCTCTGAGGCACAGAAAAGAGCACCTACTGTTGAGCTTTTGAAAAAAAATCCAAAATACTTATGAGTATGAACTAGTAAATGTTTTCAGACCTGAGTTTTTCTAACTCTACCAGGCTGTTGTGTAATCTACTACAAGGTGAACCACACTGAGCAGTGAAGTTATGACAATCTTTGGTATCAACATCCTAAATCAGAAGAGAAGTTTTCTGGCAGCTTTGTTTACCTTTTGATGGCAGACTTTTAAGAAATGTAATGCAAAAATTATTTGCTCCACTTTTGTGGCAGTCCCCAGAAAGATTTATTTTGATGTTTCACTTTTTTTTTTTTTTTTTTTTAATGCTGGTCTCACATTCCCTGATTTTGGTGTAGCAAGTGGTTTCCTACGGGGAGCCCATAACTGGATGATCACAGGTGTGAGGATCAAGCCTGGAAACATAAGCAGGTAGGTTGGGATCAGCTCACAGGGAGAAGGAGGAGGAAGATGCACACTGTGGGATAAACAAAGAGAGTATTTTGTCTCTAAAAGGATTGCAGTGAAATAGTTAATCACCATTTTTACATTTCATAATACATTATATTTCCCTGTGATAATGAACTACCAACAGTGTTGGTAGCAGTTGCTGTTTTGTTTTAGAGATAACACTGCTTAGTCTGGGGAAATCTTATATCCACTTTGGGGGTGGAGGTGAGAGAAACTTTCAACTTAGCTTTGAGAAGCACCTCCCACTTTGAATTAAGTCTGAAATCATATGTTAAAGACCTTTTACAGCTTGTCTGAATCTCTTGGCTTGTTCATCACAACATAAAATGGGAAATTTGCTGCAGGGTTTTTATCAGTTCAAAACATCACTTATTCATTAAGTCCAACAATGGACGTAGTCAGAAATAGAAACGTAATGAGCTGTGTCAGAATCATCTTCTGGTGCGTGGCAGATGGGTATGTCATCACCACAGACCTGCAGGGTTTCATTCCTGAGCATTCTCAGGCTCACGACAGGCGGCTGGGAACGGAGCTCATGGAATCTCCAGCACTCTCTCTTGCCACTGTTACCTTCCTTTTGCCTTCTGGTTGTTGGGGATTTTTTTCTTTTTCTGTTGTTGGTTGGTGTTTTTTAAATCACTTACTACACAAGATAGTTAGCAGTGCAAGTCAGGCTGGTTTTCAAAAGCCACCGTTTCCTTTTTGGTCTTTAATTTCTCACTGACACAATTAGGATTGGACCTAAAAATATTTCTCCAATCAGTTCAATACTTCTATCAGGAAGCTAATAAAAATGCTTCTGAGAACAAAATGAAAGCCTCTGATAAAGCCCTGATAGACATCCTGGACCTCCACCATGGAAAAAGCCTCTGTTTGTGCTCATTGATGGCCATCCTTGAACTCCACATCAGCTTGACAAGTGTCAGGCCTTCATCTAAAGGGCAGAAGTGGTGTCTACAACATGCATTTGTTCCTTGTTATTTTAAATGACAGTGTGGAGGGAACAGTTTGCTCAGATTTCTTACAACCGTTCCCCTTCGTAATGAGAAAGGAGGCATCAACTGCAAGCCCAACAGCAGAGCTCCTTCAGGTTTTGTCTTCTCTTGCAAATATGAAAAAGAGTAAAAACAGAGTTGAATTGAAGCCCCTTTTAACTCATATCTTGTTGCTGCTGCAAGGACAATGTCAGAGGTGTGACCACTGCCAGAACCATAGCTTCCAGAGATAGGTGCTGCTGAGTGTGCCTGCCCAGCGTTCCTCTCCTGCATGCAGCCAGCTCTGGCAACATCACCTGGAGGAAGATAAAAGTAAAATTATCACCTTTTACTAAACCAAACAGGAGATTTCTATCCCTTCTGCTTGTAACATGACATCTGTTGCCTGACAATTTTGAGACATTTTTATCTGAGAAGAGTGTTCCTTCAGATGAAGAAATGAGTCAGTACCTCTGCACACCCTGCTCGTTTCTCACGGATTGATTTGGAAACATGAACTCAACTAACTGCTTCCCCAAAGCATCCATCAGGAACCCCCTTGAAGTGATACAGGCCAGGACACCAACTCCAGCCAACAGCATCAGCCCTGCTTGCTGGGGCCAGCAGGAAACATTGAGGGCACAGTCGCTCCCTACACTATCTACAGTCATTTAAAAGCGCGGAGACATTAAAAACTTCAGTTCACAAACAAGAGCCAGGCCTCCAGAGGCTATTTCCACAACACAAAATGGGCTGTGCAAGCCTTGGGTGCGTGGTTTAGGGGCACAGGCAGTACTTGGACTCTGTGAAACCTCTGCCTCTGCTTGCAATTTCAGATTAAAAGGCAAACACATAAATGAGGATGCAGGGATAAGTGGGAAGAGACTTCTATAAGAAAAATTGCCCTTTATCTCCATTGTAAAGAGTTTGTAGTTTTCTACAGATAAAAGCTCACCAAAAGCTGAGAGTACCATCTCACAGAGATGCTACATGAGGTGATCAAACAAATTTCTTAAGTTTGAAGGCACTTTTCCTTTTTTTCTTTCCCCCCACATTTGCCACAAAATAGTTGTGATGTTTTGCATATTTCTTTTTCTCCTCCCATTTTTTCAAGTTGGGTAAAATCAATGTTTGAGCAGGGTTTCCCCTCTCTTTCATTTTTGCTAGTTTCAATTTTGGGTTTATTTACGTTTAACCATCCCCTCAACATTGGAGAAGTTGCATTTAGCAAAAGGAAAAACTACCACCCCTATAACTTTGCTCTCCTAACTGCTGAAGCTCTCACATTCCCAGCAACAGAAGGGTGGAAAGGGTGTGAAATGAGGGCAAAGAGAAGCATGAACCCTGAACTAAATGTTGAATAGAAAGAGGGAGGAAGTTGTAGGCAGGAGAGAGAGGATCTGAGGAGTGAAAGGAGGAGAGAAAAGGATACAGGAGAGGGTTTATGTTTGAATATGGATTTAAATGAAAATGCATTTTGATTTAACAAAAAGGAGGGTGCTAAACTCATATCTCTGATATGAGCCACACTGACAGGGACACTGGCCTGGAAGTTTCACAGTGCTCATCTGCAGGAGTAGGTCCCTGGGACAGGCTGGCAGACAGTCCTCTACTCAGAAGGAAACAGCAAGTCTCCAGTTTCTCTTGGCTTAACCAAAAGCTTTAAAACATATTCTTCCTGCCCTCCACTCATATTCAGAGCTCCCCTGTGTACTTTGTTGATGAAATCTCTCACCCCAATTCAGGAGATAGCAGCATTTGCCAAACATGCTCTGCCTTGCTTCCAGAAGAGCTTCTGACCTTGTCCTGTCTTCTCCTTAGCGTTTGGCAAATACTTATCTGTACTCACTGTGACCTCCAGCCAGCTGGGTAAAAAGCTTTGGAGCCAAACATGTGCACAAATAATTCCAGGGGCAGCTGTTACTACTGGATTATCTCTTCCTGTGGTTTCTACAGATAGAAATAGTTAATACATGTTGCAGTTTACAGCCCCTTTCCCTTTAACAGACCAAGGACCATCTTCCTTCAACTCAGGGCCATTAAACCCATCTCAACAATGAGGGCCTTCAATCTGGTACTCCCCTGTGTTGCCAGATGCATCCTATCAGATGAAACAGAGCCCACAACAGCCAAAATCACAAATCACAGCCCTGCCATCTTTAGCCAAGAAGGTCACCATTTAATCACTCTTCTCAAGTTGTGTGTAACAGAGGCTGTTCTGTGTGTGTCCAAACATAGCACCCCCTCTCTCCAACCCCTCCAGCCTCCCACAGCCCAGACATGAGGTGTTTTTTCACCCTGACGCATTAAGATCCACGCCTGATCAGAGTTCATTCAACGAAAAGAGCGGCAATGACTCGCTTCCAAAAAATGAGACTATTATGGCTAGAGATCATTATGAAAGCCTGCGTGAAGCTGAGACCAGATGTGTGCTCAGCTCCCTCCAAATATTGCTTAGAGCGAAGCCCTGGATTGTTTTGGTTTTGTTTTTCAAACAAAACAGGATTGACAGAATCTCCTCTGTAGCAAGAGAGATTTTCTGATGTTTTTCTGCATTGCTGTTACAGATGTGTGGCTGGGCTGGGAGCTCACACCCACTGACAGTGACCACAGCAGCTCTCAGAAGTGGATGAAGACATGGAAGGAGCCCCTATGCGACAGGATGGAAGTGATGGGGATGCCAGCCCATTTAAGTCCAGCTTCGAGAATCAGCTTGTGGCCACTGGGACCGTGTTATTCTTTCAGCAGGATGTTCTGTATGAGCCCCTGGAAGTGAGAACGATAACATGGCTCTAATCACTTTTTGCCTTTACAGCAAACCTTTCATCAGAGGAACCTCAAAGCAACTTGCCAGCAAGAACGGGCACAACCTCACACTGTGGCTGTGAGATAAGCAAAGGATGGAATAGATTAACTGCTTAAAAGCACACAGCAGCTCTGTGGGATGAAGGAAAACTAAGAAAAAACCTTATATATATACATACACATTTGAAACCATACAGGGTTTTATGGAGAGGCAGCCTGGAAGGCTGCCAGGATACTGAAATTGCCACCCCTACACAACCACGAATACCATGGAAACCAGTGGGGCACTGGCAGGCAGGAAAGGAAATAAGCTGAAAAATGGCTTTCCATGAAATGCAGCCAGGCTGGGACACTGCTCCCCTCCTCACTGAGGGAGGCCTACGTGCCTAACCACCAGTGTTGCTGCTGGTGGGAGCTGGGCTCCAGGAGGGAGTTGGGCCCAGTAATTTCCCAGCCTGGGGTAACGCTTTCCTGGCGGCGGCCAGTGGATGACAGCAAAAAGAGGGATGGCTGAAAACTGCTACATCATGTCAGCTGTGGTATGGAGGTAATGGAAACCCTGGGTGCCAAGTAAAGCTTCGACACATGCTGGGAGGTATAAGAAGATCAAAGCCAGTTCACATCTGAACGAGGACAGGGAAGGAACATGTATGTGCAAGCTCCTGCCTGCCCTGTCTGGTGAGGCATGATTAAAAGGCACGAAATACTCATCAGTTTTCCCTCAAAATACTAAGAAAGCTCAAAAAGGATTCCTTTAACCTGAATGAAAGTAAGTAAAGGAGAGAGGCCTGGAAAACAAAGCCAAAAATAACAAATGAAACTGAATATAACAGGAATAACAGAAATAAACAAACCCAGACAAGCAGTGGAGAAGGAATGAACACACTGTTAATCTGTCAAGTACACCGTGCCCACATCAAACTACAGAGTAAACCCAGAGAAATACCCAGCCCCCCAGCTGAACAAGGGCACCTGATTGTTACCAAACAGCACTCCCTTAAAAGTCATACTCCTGGTAAGCCAAGGGAGGAGGAATTCAAGCATAGAACAGCTGTATTCATTCAAAATACTGCTAAGAGGAACAGCAGCATCTTATGAGTAAGCTGGGTATGGTGCAACCAGCACCAGGCTTGAACAAAAATAGCCCAGTGGAGATGAGAGGCAAGTAGAGACACCAGTACACAGCTCTCCCTCTGGCTCTCATCAACTGAAGGATGCAGAGGTGATCTCCTACAGAGCCTAGATTGAATAGAGGCAGTGGGACATTTCTGCAGAAAAGCAAAGAGGACTGGAAAACCAGAGAAGCTGTAGAGAAGCATTTCAGCTATGCTAAAATGCACAGAGCTAATGGACCTTCCAGTAACCACAGGGGAGGGCTGGAAGGGGATGGGAGCATTGCCATGGCTGGCCCTGATAAGGCTCTATCTAGGAACAGGCAAGGGCTGTGCTCACAGCCCGGCCGAGAAACGGATCTGGAGGAGTGCGAGAACAACAGGATAACATCAGGCACTTCTCACACAGCTGAAGGACTGCCACTGGCCATCAGGAGACAAGTGCAGATGGGAGACTTTAAAGTGGTGCCAGAAAAAACAAGCTACAGCCAGGGTCGAGGAACATGGGATCCAACTCCTAGTTGTCAGCAGTTGTGGTGTATACGTTGCTGAAAACAGATGCAGTGCCAGGAAAATCCAACTCCCAGCATGAAAAGAATAACTTAGGAATGATAATGAGAGAAGCCGAAGCAACTGCGACTGTGAATTAGTGATTACATAAAAGTTTTTATCTTAAAGTTATGTTAGGCCAAATTCTGAAGTAATTTTTTCAGCCAAGAATGCTCCCTCGAGACCCTGTGATTTGGCCACAAATTGCTACATCTTAAAAAAAAAAAAAGTTTAAAAAACCCCCACCACAGCAAAACAAAGAGTTCCTTTTTATGCTGGCTGGAAAAACATAGCAGGCAATGGCTTTGACTGGCATCAAACTCTTCTTCCGCAGGTAGCTGAAGCTCTCTGCTTTGTGCCACCATCCAGCATCACCATGAGGGACAGGCCAGTCTTCAGGATTTGCTCCCTTATGTGGCTGCTACCCAGGGAAGTGGGAAATGTACCTGTTTGACGACAAGTACATGTTATTCAAGCTCTCTGAAACAAGTGAAGTACAATCCACATCATAATTCCTCCCACTTGGACCTATCAAAGCTACTCCTGAAAAACTGAACATACAGTAGCCTGGGTACTGCCATAAGGAAATGTAGCAATCATCACTGCCCACCATGTGCTGAACGGCAATAAAAATGCCTTTTCAAAATAGCTGATCTGGGTAAAAAACTACCCATGTCTCAGTGGCAGGCTCACAGGAACAGCAAAAGGATTCTCTCTGTCCCATTCCCTAGGCAGTGCTGAGCTCAGCAGCAGCTCTGGGATTCACACCTGGAGGTCTCTGTGTAGTTTCAAATAGGGCATCTGTGAATCCCAGAGCCCAGGAAGTCCCAAAGAGATGCAGCCTCAATGAGACACCTCTCACCTCCCAGAACTTCTCCCCATTCCAGCTGGAGACTCATCACACACACAAAACTTCTCTGCTCATTCTTTGGACTTGGCTTACCAGGAGTAATATGCTGCCAACCTGCAATTGCTAAGGAGGTATCAAAAATAACATGAGAAAGTGAATATTTGGAGCAGGAGACACACCCTTCCCATGACAGATGACCTGCTGTAAAAGCCTTTACAAAAGCAAGGGAATGTGCTCAAATACCTGTCGTAAAATCTGAAGCTTGAATGCTGTGCAGCCAAAAATCCTGGAAATAGTTCTTCCAAATCATGCAAATGCTTTGGAGATTATGAGAGAAGAAATAGCTGGAAATAGTTTTAGATAAAAGAACCTTTCATGCCAGCTGGCAAAAGGCAAACAGATGGATCAGATAGATGGATAGACAGGGCTTAAAGCCACTTTTGTCTCAGCAGTGGGCTGGGCTTGTGTATGCAATGTCTGAAGGCAGCATATCTCATTATCTGACCCTTAAATGTTAGCTTTATGAAATCGTTATCAGATGAAGCTGCAGCCTTCAAAAGCGTCTCTCAGCCTGGCAGGACTCTCACCCTCCTCTCAGCAGCACCTTCAGCAGGCCCTGGGCTGGCTTGGGGCTCCTGCTGGCCCCTGAGGTTCTCCCCTGCTCAGAGCATCAGTCCAGGCTCTGTCAAAGCTCAAGAAGGTTTGTTATGGTGCAGGGAGTTTCACAGATACTTGCTCAAAACTCTTATGTTCCCATAGTACAACAGCAGCAGGATGACCCCAGAGGGTGAGAAATGAAGGATGCTGTGAAGGCTGAAGGGAAATCCCCCAAACTCTGTTTGATATGTTTAACAGAAACTCACTGAAAGCAAGATGTGATCCACACAAAACAAACCAGGGCAAGCATCCTGTATTTTTCATAGCCTGTGCAGCTTGAGTAAAGGTGATGTTTAGTTTTAGCTGTGCTTTTGATGCATGAATCTAAAGAGGCCAGAGTGAGCCACCTCAGAAGGGGAATCACACCTTGTTTGTTGGGGATGGGCCTGAGCCACAGGTTTGGAGGAGCCCTTGCAGTTTGTGTAGAGCCACACACCCGCTCCTCACCCTAACGTGCTTTTCACGCAGGGTGACTATGACGGGGGGTAGGGCTGTCCCCAGTGGTGGCAGCTCATTGCCTGTGATGTTTATCACAAGTTACAAAGGACCACAAGCCTCATGGGCTCCCTCCAGCATCTCATCCCCTGGGACTTCAGTGGTCACTGCCAGCATGACACCCCAGGTCTGCTGGATCACCAGCCGAAGCAAACCAGGGTCTCTGTGCAGCATCTCAACTGGTGTGAAGAGATTACAGAAATCTGGAAAGACTAAAACCACTACATGGACCAGGAGCAGTTTAACTTTCTTCTAGAAATGTGGGTTTTGCTGTATTTGAAGTATGCATCCCTGAAGATTTCATGTCAAAATGGAATTGTGTAATGAATATTAAATGTTTATCAAGAAATTCACAGTTGAAAGTGGTCTGCAATGACAGATCAAAAAAGAAAATCCCCTCTGCACCATTTCTAGTCTCATTTTTTATGACACATTAATTCATTCAGAAGGACTTTAATACTCACCTTTACAGGTATTTTTGATTTTCACATGAGACATTAAATTTGCTATTTTGTTCCAGAAGACTGAGTTACCAAAGTCACGGCAGGATTACACCATCAAAGTTGCAACATCGAAGCCCTGGCATGACTAATCCCCATGTACATGGAAAAAGACCAAAGATGGGCAGTCTGTGCAGTGGGTAGGTGCAGAGCCAGACAGTCTCCTCCAGCCCACAGGTGCATGGGAAGCATGTCCCATCCATACAGGAACAGCCTTGAGTCTCTGCCACCCTCTTCCTTGGGTGCCTTCATAGGGACAGTGGCACACGTGGCCCTGGGGGCACAGCAGATCTTGCCTCGTGGTTGTCCCCCTCACATCAGGACAGTGGCTTAGGATAAGGGGGGTGCTCCCAGGAAGAATGTTGGATCCTTTGTTTGCTTTCATAAGCACGTTTGTGGGAAAAGTCCACCTTGGCATAAAGCATGAAACCACTTTTTAACTGTGGTCTTTGAGAGACATGCAAAAGTGTCTTCCCTGTATAGATGGCACCTGAGAGAGCACACAGACTTTGTGGTCCATCCTAAGAGAAGTAGCTACCAGAAGAAGACATCACCAAGCTGGCTTCTCTTTCCTGTAGACATCATCTTGTGATGATTCACGGAGCCCAGCAGGGCATTGAGGATGTGTCTGTGTGATGCAATGGCAGAGCTGTGTCAGATCCAACACCAGAGCACTACTTTTCAGAGTAAGGACACTAATTTTTTTTTGCTTGGCAAAACCAGTCTAGAAAAAAAACTTGTATGAATTTGGGAAAAACCCTTCCCCAGCAGAGAGCAGGGGTGGCTGATACAGGTTCCCACAAGGGTCACTGTGGGCCCCTATCTCTCTCCATCTGAATTCATTAATTAAGGGGAAGATGAGGGGAGGACTTGATGTTTCAAGGGATTTTCCCTCACAAGGCAGCATTTCCTGTGGTTTCTGCCACTAATCTGACAGCACAGGGACCAGAAACAAGAGATGTGAATTAAAAATAGAAAAGAAGAAAGACTTGCATCTTTTGCAGGCATGAAAGTTGACTATGGGTAGGCAAAACAGTTCATTGCAGCAATTTCTGAAGGTCAGGGCATCATGAGGGGATGGCAATCAACAGCTGACAGCCAAAGGAAACCCAGATGTTTACGTTGCATGTTGAGCAAGTTTGATTGAGAAATCAGAGAAAGCACAGATTCTGTTATTCTACATCCAGATATTTTTTTAGGTTAAAAATGCACTTGAAGCTCTTTTTTGCAGCTTTGACCTCAGCAAATGGCATTTGTTCAACTGTCAGTGTCAGAGTTGTGAGCTCCTGTGATTTATCCAAATCTCATGCTAGCTGATGTTTCTGACAGCTTGGAGACTCACATGAATAAATTGGCATTTCAGCTATTATCAGCCTAAGTTTCTATGCATTCTGCTAAAAGGAAGGAAAATAAACTGGTCCTACAAATGTGTATACCAGGAGTCAGCCAAACCCCAGAGACTGCTGAAAAAAAAGTTTGGGTTTTTTTAGTTGATCATATAGTGTGGAACATAACAAATCTTGTTTCTTAATGCCTGGAGTTCCTTTTGGATGATACCCTAGATTGTGCCTTCAGATTGCACAGGTCCATTGGGACTGTGCTGTTACATTGTCACAGGCTCTGGTGCCCACAGTACCTGCACTTGTGACTCAGTGCAGCACCACGGGCCATTGGAGGATCATCCACCACCACTGGCATCCAATCAAGCCTTGTGCAAAACCTTCACTAGGATCACCAGAAGATGTGCCTGCTCACACTGCCTATTGCTGAAAATCATCAGGAGTCTCCAGTAAATGCTAGGCAGAAAAGGCTGGAGGCAGCAACAAAGTAAAAATAAATCCCAGCCTAGTATTTGGGAAGGTATTTAGTATAAAGGAATATTTACAAGTCCTGCTTTGTGCTTTAGGCACAGCATTTGATAAAAGTGGTCTTCTCAGCCTTTTTCATTGGCAAAATGATGCACATCAGTTGGACTTTGGAAACGAAAGGTGAACAGCCTGATAAAACAGATGCCTGGTTCCTGAAGAAGGCTCTGACCCTCACCCCAGAAAAAGTGTCTTGAGCATTTGCTTGTAAGACTGAGGCTGTTTACCAGTGCCTTTCAAAGCAAACAGAAAGGTCACCACTGGCCACAATATGAGTTGGATCCAGATGAGATGCTGCATCCAGCAACTCAATTTTCTACTGATTTTTCAAGAGATAATAAGCTTTTACAAACCATTGGAGAATGAAGACTTTCACTTGCAGCTCCACTGCCTTCAGCATCCTGCCCCAACAACATAAACAAAGCAAATTACCTGAGACTTGCAGACTACCCCAGCCAAGACAGGACAGTCTTCCTGTTTCTACATAAGAGGAAGTATTTCCTGGCTTGCAAGGTGTGGTCAGGCGAAAGGAACAGCTGCTTTTCTTTAATTAATTTTGTTGCTATTTGTATCTGCACTTTCTGTCATAGTTTCAGGTGCGCTAGTTATCAGGAATATCTGCTTCAAGGCATAAGCAGTGACAGTTCTCAATCTGCCTTCCCTGTCTCCTCTCCCAAAATAAGTGAGGCCCTTTCCCACAGATGCTCCAGAGCAGATCTATTTTGATCATCAAAATATTAAACCCACAAACTCAGGGGAGGGGAAAAAAAAATAAATAAAAAATAAAAGGCCTTTCAAATTAAGTGAATAAGCCAAGGGGGAAAAATAGCCTCAGTGATTTCTCCTACCCATTTAATTAATAGCATTCCACTTCAGAGCAAACCTCTCCAAGTGCCCGCTTGCAGCCGAGCTCTTGCAGCTGCCCCTCTCCTGCCCTCCCTGCTGGGCTTGGCTCTGCCCTGCCCCTGCCAGAGGCCAGAGCTGGCAGTGCCCGAGACAGGGCTGAGCGTGGGGCCGTGCTCCCCACCCGGGCCTTGCTCCAGCCAAGTGTTGGAGCAGGCACATACCCTAGTGAAAGGAGCAGGACTCGTTGTGCTTCAAGATAAGATTGTCTGCCAGGGCTTTGTTGGAGGCAGCCTTGCAGATGCAGGAAGGAAAACAAGGAAAACAAGCTGTAAAGATGGCAAAAAGAGAAGGGAAAAAATGCCCCAAGGGAAGCAGCACTGGTAGGAGACAAAGAGCTCCTCGTCAGTGAAAGGCACAGTAAGAGTGAGACAAACCTGAACAGCACAAGTCATGTCCTGCATTAAGAAGCCCCCTCTGCCCCACTCACCCATGTGTTCTGCACCTCCCAGGGCAGGCAGTGCTGGGGCAGGGTGCCAGGGAGCTTGGCAGGACATGGGACAGTCCACAACACCCCATGTTGCCTGCAAACTGTCCTGAACAAGCAGCTGGGACACTGTCTGTGAGGCCACCTGCAGCAGGGGCTGCTTTGCTCACAGTGACAAAACCTACCTTGGAAACAAGCTGAGGGGCTACTGACACAGTGTTTCAGCAGCAGCAGGAGAAGCATTTGTCGGCATAATATGGAGGAGGATGATCAAATGCTGCTCCTACAGGAGAGGTGACAGGTGAAGGACAGCAAGAACAGCAGAGCCAGCCCAGCAGCCCCTGCTGCTCACAAACCAAGCACAGCACTCAGGCACGCATGTCATGTTTGCTTGTTTGGGTTGCTTGGTTGTTTTTCCAGATTTAGTCTCCTATTGCACCCATGGGTAAGGCCCTGCATTCAGTCTGTCCTGTGAATGTACAAAGAGAACAAAGACCTTCACAGAAGGTCCATGGAGACCCACCACTTCCTTATAGATGAAGGTTTTACTGCTTGAACATCTTACTTCAAGCAAGGCAATGATTCAAGGTGAAATCCTGCAGCCCAGCCTTTTGCATCCACCTGCCCCACAGGTATTTTATTTGGCATGGTTTCCTGGTTTGCACATCTCCTCTTATGGCCCTTTCTCCATTGCTCCAATCCACAGTAACAGGAGGATGGAGTCTCCAGCTGGACAGTGAGGATGGTGTGAGGGCAGGGAGGCCAGGGGCAGCTGAGTTTTGCATGTTGAGGTGGGAAGCAGCAGCGCACAACATGTGGTTTTGTCTCTGCACAGTCTGGAGGCTAAACCCAGCACCTGCAGCCCCACAAGAGCCCTGCTGAGAGCACAGGGAGGAGCTGTGGGGTTGGGACTGGCTCAGTCCTGTTGGAATTCAACTGACTGGTGATAAACTCAGTGAGCCAGACAAGACCTGAGACAAGATAATCCACACAACTTCCTGCTGCACTTTGTGGCCTGATGCATCTCCAAGTTAAACCAGCACCTTGTCCTCACAAGTGGCTGAGCCGTGGTTCCTGGCACGCACTGCACCTCAAGCACAGGAGCAACAGGACCGGGCCAGAGGGTCCACAGCTGTGCCAGAGCACCGTGGGCAGTTGCACAGCCCCAGGGAATGGCAGGATACTTACAGTGAAAGCCACGCTTCTGCTTTGTGCCCTAAGGCTCAAGGTCTTTTCTTTTTCCAGAACAAGGAAAAGAGAGTTGTGCTAAGTACCTCAGTTTGTTTAATCCACCGTACAGAAACAAAAGCCTGAAAAGTTCAAAGCTCCAGTGTTTATTCTATCAGGCTTATTTCTGGGCTAAATAAACCATCAAAATCTAAGTCTCAGCTGAAAACATCTAAACATGCTAGCTGAAGCTAATGAATAGTTACTGTTTGGCAAAGAAAAAGCATGAATCCATAATTATTGTGAGTCACCTGGAGAAACCAGAGCAGTAGCCAACAAACCCCCCCACTTTGAATAACTCAGTGGGAATGAAGATGCCTAGAAATGTGCACATCATCAACACCACATCCTTAGCCCTGGTGAGGCCAGAGGGGGGCAGAGGATATTTCAGATCCCCACTGGTCACTGACCAAGAACCCCATGCCAGTCTCATCAGAAGCCCATCCCTGCATACAAGGGCAGTCTGACATCCACATTCCCTCCGTGACTCATAGGATTGGACAAGTCGGGCTTTTGCAGACAACAAAAAAGATAAAAATCATATTGCTTGGGGGAGTGCCAAGCTATTATTTCACCCAATTAGAGTCTTGAACTGCTGAAAGTTAAAAGGATTTCCTCTGGAAAGAGAACATTCCCCAGCCAGAAAGTCTCCAGAAAGGTACAGGCGCAATAACTCCTGGCATTTGGTGTTAGGAAACAAGAGTCTAGACAAAGCCGCCTTCTTTTGGTTTGTTTTTGATGACATTTTTTAAAAGATGCTACAGTACAGATCCTAGGACTTGAATTTCTATTTTTACACTCTGAATACCTGTGACAGCTTCACACATCCAGAACATGCTGGAAATTATTTCCACATCTTTGGTTGTTTTATTTAACCACTGCAGTCTAGAAGTACTCTACTGTACCCTGGGGTTCTAATGGAGGGATATCACTATTTGCATGGATGTGCTGTCAGGCAGGAACAAGAGCTGCCTGCACCAATCCCACAGCTGAAACTGCCTCCTGGGGAGACCATGAGTGGGTCTGGCCCCATGTCAGCCCTGTTTGAGGAGCACAAGGGGCTCTCGTACAGGGGGTCTCACAGGAAAGCACCCCATACTCTGGTGCAAAGGTTCAAACACCCCCTCATGCACTGCGTGTGGCACACCTGGCTCTGGGCACAGGAGCTCTCTGTTGGCATTCCTCACCCAACCTGGCACCTCCTTTCCCAGACCTCCTTGCTGTGAACCAAGCAAAACCATGGAGAATTGTACCAAGGGGAAGGTTTTTACCTTGTCCTGCTGTTCCCAGGTGGGCACAGGCAGGCTGCCCATGGGGAAGAAGCAGCTTCCCCTGCCACAGCACTGCCCAAGATTGCTTCAGCATGTTGCAATACATTGATTGAGCAACTGGCAATTATATTGCATTTATCTCTATCTGCAGTGTTATGGTGTTAAATTCAGAGCTGCCTAAACAGGAGCCTGCCTCCCATCCACATTAACTTCCATTTTGTGTAGCCTTGCTGATCCTGCAGCAGAGAGCAGCACTAAAGACTGAGATCATGTTTTGGTGCTGCCTCCCCCCACTCCCAATCAGTGCCATACCAGTTTTTAAAAAGTAATTTTTAAATGTGCTTCTACATTGCTACAAAAGCAACTTTATTGCCACCCTTGCAAAAGGAAAGGGTGTTTTGTGTTTTGGCACAGCAAGCTTTAGTTCCTTTTCAAGAAGAGGGAATTTAGTGTGGCTGCCCTGAGACTGGCTGTAGCTTTATCAGGGGAGATTTCATCATGGACTTAGACAACCTCACTCACAGCCATTGTGCTGTCAAACAGGTTTCCTTCCTCTTCTTCCCAACACTTCTACATCACATCCTATTTAGAGCTCTTACAGTGCTTCATAAATAATGCGATAATGAGAGCCCTGTACACTTGTGGGATTTGGGAGGCATTATCTCAGTTTTTAAGAGGTGGAATATGAAGATCAGAGATTAAAGGTGGCAAGTCCAATGGGCTGTGATCCAAGCAAGAGATGTTCTAATTCATTCCCCTTACATTTGGAGCCCTTTCCTGGCTTATAGGGTCAGCCCAGCTTTCCCACTTCATTCTAGCACTTCGGTCCTGCCCCATCCTTCCTGTCCAGAAATTTTGCTCAAGAACATCACTGTCTGCCACTCACTGTATTTTGCTTGAGGTCTGTAGAGACAAAATAGCTGTTTCCATTAGATAGTAACTGGAACGAGCAATTAAACATCAGAAAATCTGTTGTAGAATAATACTGCTGAAAACTTGGGAGTCATTGAACATAGGGATGCTCACTGCTATAAGAGAATAACCTTTTGCTTAATAAACACAACAGAATGCAAAAGACATGAAAAGAAAATGAAAGCTCACAGCTAGGGCTCATCCTTGGAGGACAAGCACTCACTGCAGAAGCTCCTGGATCTCCAGCAGGGGCTAATTAAGCATAAGGAAGTGCAAGCATGGATGGAGCATTTGGCAGCACTCCATGTCAGCCAGAAGAGGCAGCCTCAGCCTCAGGGCATCACCAGCTCTGTTGGGGCAAGGCTGATGCTGAGGGCTGCACATCACACCCTGTGGCTGGAGAGGCACAGAGGCTGAACCTGACAACTCAGACAAGGTTTCTATTCAAAATTTTAAGCTGTTCCAAAAGACAACAGGCTGCTGTGCTTCTCCCTGAGAAACAGGAAGCTACTGCTGAGCTGTCTATAGTTTATAATAAAATTATTATTTTTTTCCAGGGAAAATGAAGCCTTGCTGAAGGACCACACAGGCACCAGGATGCAACACAGACAGCAGGAAGTCGACTTGTGGGATTTTCCATGTGAAGAAATAGCTTGAGAGGGATGGGTGAGCTGAAGGTTTTACCTGAAAAACACCAGTGGTTCTGTCCCTCCACAGCAGGCAGGCTTTGTGACTCCTGAGCAGTTCCCTCTGTGTCTCTACACCAGTCTCAGCAGGCACCTCTCAGTGCAGGGACACACAAAATCGCAGGACAGAGAACTCTGGAGAACTTCTCCACTCCAGAGCAGGACTAGTGCCTGGAGTGGTACACAGTGCCTGCCCATCTCATTCTGTGACAGGGAAAAACAGGGTGCTCTTGTTCATCAGCCCTTTTCCACTGCTGGCTTTGGCTTACAGTAACCCCTGTTGGTAAAATGCTCTAAAGCTTGCATTATCATTTTGGATCCTTGTTCCACAGGTCTCACTGTTTTGCTTTAAATGCCATCATCAGTCTGGCTAACTCTTCTTTCTGCATTCAAAATACTCAAAGCCTCTGTCCTTACTCTAACTTTAGTTCTGGGATTTTGGTTTTGCTTTGTCAGTAGACAAAGTAAAAGATCCATTTTTGGATTAATCACCTCCCTTACAAAAACTAGGGACCCATAGTTGAGGCTCTACATAAATGTCTTTGATGCACAATTACTCCTTACAGGAGAGGCTGTACAAGCCTCAAATCTACTGTAAAAAGACAAAAGGTTTGGGTCTCAATTAAACGCCTGTCACACTTCCTGGGTAAGAATCACCACTTCTCTGTGCAGAGGTTGCAGTGTTTCTCAGCTATAACTGTAGGCTTTATTGTTATTTTAACGTGCAAGACTGTACACAAATGCCCAAACCACCATTTGTGGAAAACCATGCGTGAGAAAACCAATCTTATCTGCCTGAATTGATAAGCAACTTGAAATGCAGTGACCTGGCTTACAGTGACTGCAGTCTATCATCACTGTTTATTATCACTGATCATATTTAGCACTTGAGCTGAACACACTTACCAATTTTTTAGCAGTAGCCCTTGCAGATATGCAGCTCATTGTTTTGAAGATGATGAGTTTAACAGTTCAAATTAGAACCCAGAGTACTTATTTCTTTACCTTCTTAAAAGAGATGATGGCAGATGAGTGTATGCTCTACTCAGCACTGAAGAGCTTCAAATTTGTTTCCTCTTCTGCACCCAATATTTCTAGGCCACAGACATTTTGAAAGAGAATCAAGTAGAACCTCCAGTTAATTGGGTATTAAAATCAACATTCCCAGCACGGGAGCAGGAGAGGGGAAGACATTCTGCTTCATGACTGAGCTCCACTGGGCTGCCTTGTGAGATGGAAGCTGCCCTGCACTGGACATTGGCTTGCAATGATAAACCACCAAAATGTGCCACCTAAGGAAAGAGGTGAATCTCATTCCCTTGTTATCAAAGAATAAGCAAAAGGAAGGAAAAAGTGGCCATGCAAAAATACCTTCTCTTCATTTCAGTCCCACTGATTAGACCTACTAGCAACTGATGTTCATATAAATTTTCTGATTAGAGTAAATTATACAGGACAGTTTCTGAACAGCACATACATAATTTATCTGATACATTTGAAGAAACTACATTAATAGTTCAGAGGAAATTGAACTTTATGTCTGGTAAGGACTCATGTTTGAAAATGCATTTACAATAAAAAACCCTAAAGGCACTAATAGTCAACTCTTCTATTTCATTATGAATACTTTTTAATACCTTTGTTGCTCATTTAAACATTTCAGCTTAGATTCATCTTACTCGTCTAGCAAAAAGCAGATGAACTGGAATGGTCTCTGTATACCCAGGAAATCTCAATTAGAGCAGTTAAATTCACTGCAACCTTCCTGAGGGGGAAAAAAAGGCAGTTCATATTCTTGATACTGGTAGAACAGTGCATTAGTAACTTGTTGCCAATCTCGTCAGGGATCCACTTGCACTAAGAGGCCACAGGCAGTTCAGTACCAAGGAGCTGCTCAGTAAACAAACAAAAAAGGAGCTGTATTCCAGAGAAAAATGCCAATGGCTGCAGTTACCAAATACTACTCAGCTTAAGAAACTCATTTTTGTTTAGGTAATACTCTACCACTCTACTACTACAGATAAGAAAAAAAAACCCCTTCATGATAATTAATAAACTGAGTGCTAAGTATAGTTTTTTAAAAAATGTTTCCTTTTCCCCCATAAGAGCTTTAGAGTGTTGATCACATGATGCTACTTCAGTGCATCTGTATTCCCACAAGAATGGCAGAATTAGCAAATGGCTGATTTCTGCTACCAACAAAACACTTGTCTTTTCTGCTTCATTATCAGATAGCTGAAGAAGTAATTTTGCCTTAGGTTTGGTTTGGTTGGGGTTTGGGGGCTTTTTTCTTGGATTTTTTTTGTTTGTTTTTAAATCAAGTGAGGGAAGTTGCTACAATCACAATGAAGCAATTTGAAAGCCACCTCACATTTGTTCAAAACATGCATCTGAATTTTGTTAGCCAGTGCAGCAAAACCAAAACATTTGGAAGATGCTTAAAAAAGGCTTTATCAAGAGAACTACAGTGCAGACTCAGTAAAACACCTCAACTGTTCAAAGCATCTTTGATGTCATGCACAGATATTCATATTAATTTAATGGAAAATTTAAGGATTTTAGAACCTTTGAAATCTTTAGAAAATAAACTGCAACATAACATTTACACATTTAGAACTGATCAATCATTTAAAACAATACATCTTAGAAACAGTCTGAACAATGGCTAGAAAAACCAGCAAACAAGTTAAAAGACAGAGGCATAAAATCTCCATAAAAATGTTTTTATTCCTTATCAGTGGAGACTGGTTATGAAAAGAGGATCTATTGTGAGCTTTTAAACAAAAGAATCCAGTAATCCCCCTAATTATCAGATACACCAGGGTATCCTGTTCCAGGGAGAAGACAGCTATCAAACCCATCTCCTTGCCCTCTTGCAACACAGGGAAGTTAGTTTTCAGCAAGAGGCTAAACAAATTATGCTGAGAAATGCTACTCTGAAGCAGCTGTCCAAGGGCCAAGTATTTTCCTGTTTCACATCAGTCTTCACCCTCATCTTTCATTTTCTTTTTTTTCTTCTTCTTTTTCTCTGTATTCTGCAAACAAACAAATGTTGCCATGAACAAAGCATAATGGAATAGCAAAACAACACGTGTAGCTAAGCAACAGTGCTCACACCCAAAGCATCACCCCAGCTGCCATGCTCAGCAGAGCACAGCCCAAGCCATGGCCTTGCTCAGTTGCTGAATGCTCTGGCTGCTCACAGGGGCAGGGAGGCTGTGCCACGCTGTCACAGCTCAGCACTGTCCTCAGGCCCTGCAGCTGACATACACAAGGGCAGAAAATTAAACCCTGTGTTAAGAACAGGACTTCAGAACTGAGCACAAAGTTGGGTTTGCTCCCGTCTGCTCTGCTGCTGCTAGAAGATATCAACTCAGCAGGTACAGCCTCTGCTCCCTACAAGTCCTAAAGCAGAGACAGATGCCTGTGGATTGGCACCAAGGCACACTCTTCCCACTAGAAAAGATGCAATGAGGGGAAGACTAGAGCTGGAGGTAGGAAGAGGACAGGAGGGGAATGGAGGCATTGCAGCCACAAACTTTCCAGATCTTATCTTGTAATGCAAATCTTCTTGGACGCTACAGTGATGGATATCACAAAATAAAGTTACTAGAGCAAAACTATTTACATGCCATGGATTATACATCTAAGAATTTCTACCCACCCCTCACTCTACATTTTGGAGAGAACACATTCCCAAAAAGGATCAGGTAGCTGTACAATTCTGCCTCACCTCAATTACAGGACTGGTGGGGAGTTCCTCACTCAATACCGCCTCTTCTTCAGCTTGCTTTTCCTTATCCTTTTTCTTTTTCTTCTTTTTGACAGGTTCACCATCTTCTAAAGCTGTCCCTTCTGTACCACAAAAAGGATAAAAATGAAAGGCAGGTTGTCAGTTACTAAGAGTGCAAAAGGAAAAGCTATGAGATGTTAGAGGATGCAATGACTTCTATTTACCCTCTGCCTTGCCCTTACCTGCAGAACCACTCCTGCTGTAATCAAAACATACAACTACTTAAGTGATGGTGTTCAGACAGCACTATTCACATCTCCTGGTGAATTCTCATCACACTATTCCTATATGCAGCTCCCAGAGTTTAAAACAAGCTTGCATTTTTCATTTGTTTGCCAAATTACCTTCAAGTACTCCCTCGAAAAAGAGACCATCCAGTTTGGCAAATATTTTTACCAGCCACACAGGAACAGCAAAGGACTCTAAATCCCCCATTACAAACACATTTAGCCAGCAGTAGCTTGTTCACAACTGATTTCTCTGTCTTGATGTTGGAAATTTGTTAATAAGCAGATCAGTTTTCTTTATAGTTTAGATTGGCACACACAAAGATCTCAATGCAACTTCAAGCATTTAATGCAGAAACACTCCTATCCTGGACAACAGGAATTATTTATAATATTATTGATATAAGCTGAGAGGAATGTCAACCCAGGGAAAGATTTACTAATGACCTTACAGTTACTTTTCAGAACTATCCATCAACAGCTGCCCTATCTAATCACAGTGGTAATGGAATTGTGATTTACCACTTACTTCCTAGAATACATCCCACAGTCTCAGGAATCTCGAGGTAAAGAAACCAAGCAGCAATCATGACCAAGCTGACAGCCCATGCAGCAGCCAGGCTCTTACTGGAGCATACCCAAGTGAAATTTATTTGCACAGCTGAGTCGGTGCTGGATACCAAGTTTCACACAGCACTCATGACTAAGTTTCTGAGGTAGCAATCGTCCTTCAGTAGCTACAAAATTGATGCTGAAACCAGTGGTGTTTGTGGTATGTATGTGGTGTAGTTGCTACTGGAGGTATGACTCAAGACGTCATTTTCTCACCATATGTCCCCCAGGAAAGAATCAATTTCATTTTCAAGAACACTCACTCACCACTTACAAGAAGAACAAGCTCAATTACAAGAAAAGACCCAAACCACATAACCTTCTAACATCTTGAATGTACTTTGTCACAACTTCAGTTCCTCAAGCCAGAAAAAGGATTGTATGAGTCAAAAAATACACTTCAAACTCTGCCTCTAACATTAGCTTCAGATAAAAAAAAAAGTTGGCTTCAGGGTAAAAATTTTCTAGACATGTCTACAGAAAAATACAACAGCTAACACATGCAGTTTTCTGATATTAAAAAGCATACCAGAAGCAAACCAGCAAAATACTCTAGATAAAAAAACCTGGTAAATGTAACTTTGAGTTGATTCTGCCATACACAAAATTCACACAGAACAGTGTGCTAGCAAAAGGCATTCAAAACAGGTATAAAAATGAGTGTCCTCACCTCCCTATGTGTGACATGGGAAAATAAAAAGTAGCTGAAAAATAAGTATAAACTATATTAAAGCCACACAGTATAACAGGAGCATACACATCCTATTTTGCTATGTTACATGTTTTTACTCAGCTGGATTGGTAAGATATGCATTTCCAAGAATAATGTTGGGTGGTAACCTTGAAAAAATAATTTCCTGCTATTACCCTACATGTCATCAAGTCTGACACATCAGGCAATGGAACCTGTCACAATTTACAGTGCAGATGATGCACTGGGCACTCACAGGCACTGTCACTTCTCACAGCAAGCAGCAGAGCCCTCCCTGAAGATTTCAGCTGCTGCCTTCTAGGAAAGCTCATCACAAGACTTCATGTATTTGTACCCAGCCAGAATGAGGATAAAGGCTCCAGGAGTGCTGGCCTTTTCCCTCGAGGTGCAACACTTCTAAGCCAATCAAGGCCAGTGGGGGTTTCTTTGTGACACACAGCGGGTGACAAGGAGACCAAGAGCTCTGACTCCACCTTGAAGAGCAGTTTGACTGATGGCTCTGTGAGTGCTGGACACCACTAGCAGTAGTTCCACTCACCCATTTTCCACCATTTTTGTCTAAGCTTTTACACACAAACCTGATGCCCTGATGTCCCCTCCCTCCTGCAGACAATGCTCCACATGTACAGAATGAAGTCACACTGCCTATCAGTAAAGACACCCTGTCAAGCTGTTGCTGTTGTATCCCGCAGGGTTCACTCCATTAATGCCATTAATTTAAGAAATTTCTCTTTTCAAGAGATACCTCCCCAGGTCACTAAGTGCTGCTATATCCTGATGCTAAATGCAAGCTGAAGGCTTCCCTGGGGGCACTGGCTAGCCCTGCTGGTGGTATGCATTGTCTGGCCACATCCAACTTCAGAGACCACAGTCACACAAACACCTGCCCTATTTTCCTTCACCAATGTGAAAACAGGTTTTAACAGACAGCTCCTGAAGTGGATTATAACTTGTTTCAGGCACTAATCCTTGCACCTGGTTTCTTGACAAGTATAAATGGTGAATGTGGTTTGAAGTCACACCTCAATCCCCAACCCCTTGCCAGCTCCCACTCAAAGTGCTGCCACTCCTGCACCCCAAACCGGGAGAGAGAAAACACCACACATCTCATCTTGCAGTAACATTTACACTTCAGGCTGGCATTATGCAAAATATTGTCCCTCTTTACAACAGGTATTAAAAGCAATGGTTTGACCAAAACTTTCCAGTGGCAGCTTCCCAGCTCCTTCCTGTCCCTCACCTTCCTTTTGTAATACAAACAAGAGTTTCTGGCTAAAGAATGCCTTTTTTTCTGAGATTACTTTTCCACTGCCCCCATTTTTTATGCACCAACAGCATGGGGAAGGAGGGGGCTTCACAACACACTGCCTGGATGTGTTATCTCTGACCAGGCAAAAGCTGAATGGAGCACTGCAGCAAAAAACAACAGAGCCAAGAACAGCACACATTAAAGGCTCACAAGCATATTCAAGTGGACATGCAACATAAATCTTAATGCTGGGACCTCCTCTGCACTCTCCTGTGTATCATGTGACTTGCTGAGCTCCTCAACCCTCTGGGACCACCAAGTCCCCACCAGCACACTATACAATCACAGAAATCATGCTGGAAAACAGCAAGGCTATGGTCTATTTAGCAGGTGTCAGGAAAATCCATGTACCCATGCTCGGTGCTCAAATATAATTTGCAAGCATGAGGCAATGCTGTTTTCAAGCGTACAAGAGGACAGGCTGAAGGGATTAATTCTGCATAGAAGTGACATAAGGTAAATGAACTCTCTGGAAACATTTATTCTACAGTCTGAAGCAACTGGCATAGTTAGCATGAATGCATAGGTAGTCAAATAAAATGACCCAGTTGATACAAAGAACTGGGAAAAAGCAGGAGCTATTAACCATACATTTGAAGAATGACCCATCTTTTAGGGAAGAAAAGCAACTTATCTGAAGCCTGTACTACAGGTTTGGTGAAATTTGAAAAACAACCAGCCAAACAGCACAGATTTCAGTAGTCCACAAGTATTCTGGACACTACCTCCAGCTCAAGGACACCTGCCAAGCTCCACTCAATCCCCAAATCTGGAAATAAAGTACATGAAGCAAACACAAGCAGGTTCGTGTATAAAAGCACCAACCATTGAATAATACAACTATGAACAGAAATATCCTCCTCAAACTATAAAAGAGCAGGCTGGAAGTCAATGTAATATTTCACCTGCAATGAGCTCCTGCCTGTGAGATGTCAACCCTTGCTTTGATAATGCAAGGGAAGCCCAAGGGAACAATTCTGGCCATAACAAGGGAAGTTAGTTCAAAAGCAGTAGCTGTGAGAACACCCACATTGTCCAAAAGCAAATGGGCAAAGTTCAAGCCTCCAAAGAACTCAGGTCCTTTTCTCATTATGTTAAGTATAAGAGAACAAGCTGGGGCACAGATCTCAGCTTTGCAGCACAAAGGATTCTCCTTCCCTCCAGTGTAACTACTTCTCAGCTATGTTTAGGCTCCTGCAAGTTACTCCCTCCACGTACACAGACACCATTTACTAAATGGTGTCTGGAATGATCACATCTCCCATCACCTGAGCATGAAGAGGTGTTGAACCAGCATATCTGCACTCTGATCCCCTAGAACAGAGCAGCAGAGAAGGCAGAAAGGGAAGGCTCTGACAGCCCTCATCTGCTGCAGACACGGGTAGTTGGCAAAACATGTGGGTAGTTCATGTCCAGATCTAGCTCTGGATCTCACAGAAGAGACTTTAAGTCATCTTCTTTTCCCCCATTTTTTCCCCTCCTAAGTTACACAGTGGTGATGATGCCAGATGATGATGATAACAGAATGATGGTGAGAACAGAATGTTTCTTAAAATGAACCATAATGTTAAACTAGATTATTTTGCAGTCACAGTTCAAAATCATTCTTCACACAGTAACTTATCAGAGAAGGAAAGAACCACACTGTGGCCATAGTTCAGTTTTAGCTCCCCAGAGAATAACAATTGTTCATGTATTACGTACATTTAGATGGAAATTTCCAAGTGTCATTTCATGTCAAATTCTGACCTTTTTATATGTTGAAACATGCCAGAAAACACTTCTAGACAGAATAAAACAGTATTCTTGAAAGAAAATAGGGCAAGTTCTGGTTTTACAGAGAGCAGGTTTCCTGTCCTCAAGATACTAAATACAAACCTGCTGAGCAAGAAATTCTGCAAGAATATGAGTAGAGTTTTGTTTTTAAGTGTTCTTATACGTTTACAACTGCTTGTAAATTGACTGCAGTCTGGTGTCAGTCTATAAAGGATCATTGCTTTTTTAAAATACGCTGTCATTCCCAAGGAGAGTGCTAAGCCCAACTGCACAATACAAATAGTGACGTGGCAGCAGCACAGGTACAGCAACAAACCTTTCATCTCTGGTTTAAACTTCTTTGCTTTCACTGCAACCTCTGTGTCTTGCTCATCCACCTCCTGAATTTTGCGCTTCTTGGAAACAACAGGAAGTGTAGAGTCACCAGAGGGGTCAAAAACTTTTACTTCACTGTAATGAAGAAAAAAGTCAGTTTATGTATAAGGAAGAGAAAACCTTCAGATGAGACCCTGCAGTGAACACAAACTTTCCAACACAACCTACCAAGAATATTTGAAAATCAGTCTTGCTGAGCTAACAAAGCATCTACAGGTAGCAAGGCCCTCCCTCCAATACACAGTGCCTTTATCAGTAACCATGGCTAGGGAAGAGATACCCCACCAAGTACAACTGTCTGATCTGAAAAGAAAATACCACTTAACTAAGAGTTTGATCCTGGTTTATACCTGCTCAAGGCTCTACACAGCACTTGAATTAATTACCCATTACACTGATTTCTCTGATGCTGAAAGCCTATCCAGTGTAGCCATATGGTCACAAGCACACAGCTCCCCACCATTTGGTCTATTATTGTATTGTATTGGGTATATTACCCTATAATTGTACCCTAGGGGTAATAAAACATATACACACACAAAGCATCAGAAGCAGCTTTACTTCTGCTTTTTCTCCACTGCCTCTCCACCATTACACTGAGAGGGCAAACTCACAAGGCAGGGTAACGCTATGGCTCCTTGCTGTACCACCTGTATCACTGAATTTATGGGATTTCAAATATCTAATCAGAAACTGCCTCTTCTCAGTTATTGCATGCTTGTTTGTTCAGGCCCAAACTCCTCTATAGACTCTAGAGAATCAGCCACCCTGAAATCCAGTGCTCTTTAACTGGAACTTGTAAGGGGCAATGGAATCATCAAATAGCAATGAAGCAGTTCTTTTCTTACTTGGAACAGAATTCCTACTGAAGAAAAAAAGAGTTTTAAAACACTAAGTCTAAAATATTTCCTTCTGAGCCACATAATGAACACCTGAACTTTTCTAAAATAGGAATCTGAAGTAGTTACCTTGCACAGGTTATAAAAGCAACTGAGGCTGAGTGACTGGGCTGGGAAGCTTGTGGTAATGCCAGCAGACAGTACCATCAACACATCCTCTAAACATGGGAAATTGTTCTTACAGGTATTAACACTGCATATTGGTTTAAAGAAATTGATTATGCAGCCTTTTGCAAAGGGTAGACTCTGCTCCTGTTAAATCAAGTGAGAGCTCACTGCCTTCCTTGTCATTGTCATAATACTGCTAATTATAAAAACAAAACAAAACCAAAAACCAAACCCACATAATCATAAATAAGACAAATATAGCAGCTCTTCCTTATTTTTTGGAAAGCATACAGAAACATTTCACTTGAACCTCATCTCTAAAAATTACTTGGCATTTGACTTCTGATACATTATTTTGATTTAGCTAATTCATACAAAATCTGTAGCTCCATACAAGACTAAGCTTCTTGCTCATCTCCTTAAAATACTGTTTTAGCCCTTCTAACATGCCCATATAGCAGTATTGCCATTTTTGTACTACAAGGACAATCTGACAAGTACTGAGTTAGTTTCCCTTTTAAGCAGCCAGACTTTGCCAAACAGCCAGGAACTGTCTGCAGATTCTCCCCAAGCCTAGACATGTTTGCAAAGCATGTCTAACAGCAGAAACATGTCCTGGCAGGAGTTCATGATTCCCCATTTCGAGGTCAAACCCCAGCATCTATGTTGTCTCTTTGACAACCTCCTCCCTCAGCTCCTGCCTCCTCACACGTCCTGATGCTTCATTTATTGACTGACATTTATTGACTTTTGTCTGCAAAAGCTGCTCCAGGAATCACAGCCGTTGCTACACTTGGGAATGCCTGGCATATGGAAATAAAAGTTACAGCTATACTCAAGAAAGATGTTTAGGGGCTAAGATGGGTGCAAAGTGCTAATTTTTCCTGACACAGTGAGCACTGAGCCCTGGTTTTGCTGAGCTCTTGCCCTCTCTACACCACAGGCTCAGCAAAATAAGCAGGCCAAGCTAAGCAAGAAGCCTGCAACCAAATTAAGCAATAAACCCAGATGTCACAGCACAGACTAATAATATCTTGCTCAAATCCTCAGATGTTCAGCTGCCCCAGTTGCAATTTAGTATCACTTTGGGCACCAGAAACTGTTCTAAACAGGGTCCAGAGTACATAAAGACCTTATCTATTGCTTAAGATGTATTACTTGTTACATACAAGACTTAAACAAGGAGATGAAGCTTTGCTCAGAACAAGTGGTACCTGTTTTTTTCCTTTTTTTAATAAGATGGCTAAGTAGGTCTCTAGGACAGTTTCCATGTCAAAGAAATTAATTCACTGATTTTCTTCAATTTATTTCATTCAGAATTGTAATAAATAAAGCTACTGTATATTAACACCCTGCTTTTTGGGATGCTGCTGGTAGCAGCTAAAGTACTTGCTGCTGATGTCAGTAATTTATTATTAGAAAATCTGGGAAAAAGGAAATTCTTATTAGTGACAGAACTTATTATCAATGTTTAAAAAGCAAAGAAAATGTTTCCAAGATCCTAAGTCAACTCAGTCCACAACCAGAAAGCTTTTCAGAAATAAAAAAATGGAGTTATTTTTTACTCAGCCAAGCTGAAAGGAAAAGCTATTCACCTCTTGTTTTGATACTTGTCTGTCTTGGCCAAGGCTTTTCCAGTGCCACTTATTCTTCTTATCTACAAGAAAAATTTAGATATGAAAAACAAATTACTCATAATGAAAAGAATTCACAACAAAAGTTATTCAGTTCTTACATTAAAAATGGAAAGATAGACATATATTATGGGTCAAGGTCTTGTGTATCTGCACCAGTTTTACACCTGAGTGTAAAGTAGTGGGAGTGTAACTGAGGTGAGGAAGGCAGAGGTGAGAATGGCCAGACTAATGCTGCTCTTCAAGAGCCCAATTCAAGTAAAGTGCATCTACTACTGCATCAAATACATGACAGTCACATGACATCATACATCCAAATTCCCAAAAGGAGCTCAAATTTGTGTACTTTTTTCCTCTGGCAAGAATAACTGTATGCCAGGGCAGGTATCACTCTATAGCTGGCATAAAGTCAACCTTAAAGCCACAACACAAGCCCCAAACTAAATTAAATACTTGTCAAGTGACTGGTTTGTCTTTTGGTGTTAACATGTCTCCTTGCCTTTGTTCCAATGGGAAGCTTCACCTCTCAGGAAGAGAGTGGGCAGGTTTTTCTGGACTTTTCTGTTCTAGAGATGCCAGTACTAGAGCACTGGCATCAGATCTAACTTGGAAGGCTGAACCTAGCTGTCATTCAGAAGATCACATGCAGCAGGCATGCCACCTAAAAGAGGAAAGGGTCTCCATGTTCTCCCGGCACACTGTGCTGATGGCAACATGGAACAGCAGGTGTGGAGAGCCAGGATATGCAGCAGGTGGTAGGAGGGCAATGCAGCAGTTTGCAGAATAACATCTTGCTTTAGCTGCAGAGAAAGCTCCCTAAGACTAAGCACACCCAGATTCTGGGGAACCAGGATGGGAAATGTGAGGCAGGGAGAACACACAAATACTCTTTCTATGGTAAAGAGAAAAACTATGAACTAACAAGCCTATTCTTGAAATTTATAGAGATGTAGGGAATGTAAAGGTATGATCTTATTCATTTTGTTCACTACCAAGATTTTCCAGTATAATGCAAATAAAGACAGCCCTGTAAACAAGAACAGGTGACACACAAATGTCTGCAGTCAGCTTACAGATCTGGCCACTCCAGTCAAAGCTGGGAGGAACAAAAGGGTAAGAGTGCCTGACAGGCTACTGAGTGAGAAGAATCAAAAGCAGTGTCAGAAAATCATACCCTGAACAAGAATGAGTGCTTCATGCAGCTCTCTGCAAGACTTACCCCTCTCTCTTCCAAAAGCCTCAGCCTCGTCTCTACTTTTAGTCTGTTCTCTGCTCCCATTTCAGCACTGGTGTTCTCTCCAAGGGCATCATAACGAATAGTCAAGGCAGTCTTTGCTGCCAGCATTCGAGAAATCTGGAAAAGCCAAAAATAATATTAAATGCTAAGACTTAACATAAGGCAATGATTCACTCTGATCTGGAAAGCATACCCACATACAAAAGAACTAAGTAACCATTTACTAGCAGTGTTTAGTCCAAAAAATAATTAATGTCTTATTCTTTCAACACTGAAATACTGTTAATGTAACACCTTATTTCCTTGATAAACAGAGGGAAATGTCTGAGACAGCAAGTCAGTTTTACATATCTTACTCTACCCCAACCTTTCCATCAGGTTACTGAGGTGTAATTTCCAGCTCTCTCCACAATTCAAACACATATTCATCCACCTGCATTATGAAAGACTAAGCTTTAAGACCAAGCTGCAAGTTACTTTAGCACAAAAAGAGTCCAATTTTCAAGCAACACTAAAGCTTTTAACACCTTAGTTTACAATCACATAGAAGTAGAAACACAGCCCTTGAGAAAGCCAGCGTTACATCCTAACTCAGCAGGAATACAGTTGCTATTGCTCAGATACATTCACTTTTTTTGAACAGAAATGAATGATAATTCAAAGATTTGGATATCTTGGATACCACTTGAAGAACAGTGGTATTTTCCATGTAATCACAAAGCAATACAGCAAAGCAAGCCATGAAAGAGCCTCACTGTGAAGCTCAAGATATTTTAATGCCCTGGAAAGAGCCAAGCTAGTAAAGAACTACGCAACTTACCTTTCCTTTATTTTTGGCATTGCTTTGTCCCACCAGAGAGGCATGATAGATAAGGCCAAACTTAGGAGTGTCCCTTTTAGTCTTCAGTGCTCTAAAGAGTGCCTTCTCAGCACCCAGCAACTGAACTGTGGAAGCTGGATGTTTTGCCAGATTCAGGAGGGAACCTAGAAAGAGGTGACACAGCAAGAGTAATTTGTCAGAGGAGCAGCTAGGCTAGATTCCTGCTATTGAATAGTGTAAGAAGTTCACATCCATCTATTTTCATGAGGGTTGTTTCCCATTTGCTACCTGAAGGACAGGTAAACCATTCCAGTATTTCATGCCTCAACTGTCTTGGTTTGATTTGAGCATCAGGAAAGAAGCCTGACTCAATAAAACATACTCCACTGGGATAATGCCTACTCCTGACAGTTTGACAGCAAGAATATTTCATCACAGAACTGCAGCACAGATAATTGAAATAAGGCTGCTACCTTGAGCCAGTCTGACTACAAACGCCCAATGTTGGTTTTTTACCTTGGAAGTGACTGAACTATCAGCAGGAGGCTCAGTAAGTGTCTCAGAAGAGGTAGTGACTTAAGTTGCCCTCATATTCCAAAAGGAATTCAGGCCAACTGAGAACTTTGTCATCACAGACTACTACCAAGCTCATGCTGGTATTCTCAAGATGCCTGAAGTGCTGCCTTCACCCCATTTACCATGGTCTGTTCACCAGGCCTTTCATAACGCTTTTAGCTGACCAGCTGCTCGGAGAAAACCTCTGATGAGGTCACCTAAGATTGATGTTGATCACTGTAACCCACCTGCATGTGCAATGAGCCTTGCTCCCACCAGCTCTCCCACCATGACAGTGAGATTGGGAGCAATGGCCATCATTCTGTTCTTCAGGTAGTCATAGAGCTGTGTCCGATACTCAGAGATTTCGATCACCTGGCACAAACAGAGTTTGGTTACAGGAGTCAGCATCAGCCAACCAAAAATAGTAAGAGATAAATACACTGATATGAGGAGTGCTGAGAATTCCAATGTAGGAGACTAACAAACTGCAAAATGTAAACAGCCAAGAGCCAGAGTTACAGGAAGCTTTATATAGGGCATATTCCCAGAGCAGAACTACATCCATAAAGTATTTTGGATCTGTTCTGCTTATTCCCTTATGCAACTTATTTTCTCAGCAGAAATCCTGATAAAGGAGCTGACAACATGCCAAAGACAGTGAAGCAGAATAAAAATACTTAGTAAGGACATTTTCTTTAGGACAAAACCCAGGAATATTCAGTTTTAACATAAATCTTTGCCACCATTCTCTTGAAATGGGATACATGCTCTTTACTTGTTCCATACAAATATAAACAATTAGAATGCACATAAAAAAAGCAGCCTGGTCTAGACCAAGAACAGGAACTCCTAATCCTGCCACTCCCTGGTAGGTCACAAAGGGATCCAACTGGCACAACTGAAGTCAGAGGGTGTTTGTTCACACACAGCCCAGACAAGGATAGGATAGAACTCCTAATTCTTTTGGGGCTTCAGTGGTCCACTTTTAACCCAGGGTTTATCACCTAGCTTCCACAGTGACAGATTAAAAAGAGGCTATGCAATGCCATTATCTCAAATACTTAAAAGTACAATGATAGCAAAATTCCTCTGAAAAGTAAGACTGCCACTTTCAGAAGGCCTTGTGCAGATATCAACAGAGATGGCTCAGATGAGGTAGTGACTGTGCACCCTCATGTCTGACATCAGGAGAGCAACAATACAGGAATCATCACTGCCATCACAAGAGTGCTAGCCCTGGGAAAAGCTCTCCTTGGCAGAAGTGGCTCTGAAACAACTAAGAGAGTCCTGCTCCTATCCATCCATGTGTACACACCTGATCACAGAGATGGATTATGTTGTTTATGTCTTCTTCTGATACTTCTGTCCCCATGGAAATCTCAGCGGCAGCCTTCACATCCTCCTCAATCTCCTCTGGTAGGATGTCAGAAACATCAGAGGAAGCAAAATTGCTTCTGTCTCCTATGGGGGACAGATGAAAGCATGTTTGTGCTGGGGGCGAGATGAACTAGTAAAAAAAGCACAGAAACAGATGAAGATAAAAGGCCAAAATAAAAACAGTGAGTCAAGTCTGCCATCACACTATTCCGAATTCCTAAAATGTATGTCAGTGTTCTGGCTTTATGTTTATACCAGCTAAGAATGGTTGGAAATATTAAATTTGAAACTAGGAAAAAAAAAAAAAAAAAAAAAAAACAAAAAACCCAACCCAACATTTTACCCTTTTCTT
>VWYP01015839.1:263535-274985 GCA_013400435.1 Pycnonotus jocosus | reverse complement strand
AAAAAAAAAAAAAAAAAAAACCAGAAAGCCCATACTGCATACTTCACCTTTTCAGTAGCTGGTTGCTGCAAAATTTTCAGTGACAATATTACAAGAAAAGAATTTCAGGAAGCAGTTTCTTACCACTAACCAAATCCATTTAATTGTTTCTACAACTGGGGGAAAAAAGCTCCCTTAAAACCACAAGTCTCTCTCTGGACTAAAAACTTCATCATTACAAAAAACCAACCAAGCAAAAAACAAACAAACAAACAAAAAAACCCCCATCAGTACAAAGCACATGATCCCAAGAGGTAAGGCAAGGGTCCAAAATATAGCAGTCATTCTTTCTGCTCTTATGAGTAATTCTAGTAGCTGCCATCTTCAAGAACATCCAGAGACAGCAACACTTCTTTTTACATCAGTTTTTTAGGAGCTAATTTTCAAATTGGTCTGCTGACTAATTGTGATTCTGAGATGGTGGTCCATGAAGGACTGCTTAGTGATGTGGCACTAGCTTTCACTTAAGCTTCCAAATGGCAAATGCACCAATGTCCAGATGCAAACATACCCTCCTTTCCTGCTGGCTGAAGTCAGCACTGCTCAGGGTGATGGGCAGCGAGTGGGTGTCACAGCAGTGCCACTCAGGCTGTGCTCACTGCCCTGCCCCAGGCTCGGCTGTGCTCGTTACTCACCCACTTTCCTCACGCATTTGCAGTACGCCAGGTTATCTGTGATGATCTTGCCCAGCTCAGGGAAGTGCCAACCGTACCATTCCCGACAGCGCATGATGTAGTTGTTCAGTTCTTTGTCCAAGTCATCAAGAAGTGCTAAAAGAAAGAAGGATGGAGTTCTTGTTCTAAAAGGGCAACCTAAAAATGTGGTACTCTCAAACCAACCAATTTAAATAGTGTAAAGGGAGACTACCTGAAGTATTTAACTCTATAAATACTGGAATAAACCAAACTGCAGTACACTGAAAGTCTTTACTTTTCAGAGAACTGCATAATACCAGGGACAATACTATAGAAATGTCAGAATTCCCATGAGTGTGGCCTCAAAGCTTCATTACTGGGAGTGTCTTGGACAAACTCCCTAAGAGCTGCAAAGCACAGTGCCCTGGAAGGAGCGCAGCAGCCTGTCATCCTTCCTCTTAGTCAGCCAAAGTGCTACACACAAGGCTGATGTAAAAATGTAGCCATCCAATTAACTTTGAGGAAAAAATGTTTTAATGGTAACAAACTGATCTTGTATTCCATTACTTGATTTAAAAGAGCAAGCCTTTTAATTGCTGTTACAATATAAATATACCAAACACAAAGCCAACGGGCTCACCTTTTACTAGATATGACAAATAACCAGATTTATAGTTTATTAGAGTAGAGCACCTACAGCATATATTGCTAGAGAGCCTCGAGGCTAAAATATTTCCTGCTAATGCAATACCAACATTCCCATCTGTTGTCTCAGTGGTAGTGACGAAGGAACTGAATTACATCATTAATTTCAGTTTAACTATGTTTCATCATTGGCAACAGTCTGGGAATTAATATTCCAAACAGGATCCCTCACCACTGCTTCACAGCAAGCACGCAGATTATGATGTGTGTGTCTTCAAGGAAAAATGAGGAATGGGCTCTCTTAGCTGCTTTAACAATTTCAGTCTGTTTTCCATTTAAAAAGCAAGGAGATAAAACGCAGCATTACACACTGCAGTCTGTTTTACATGCCTAACGTAGGAGTCAATTTCTACCTTACCCTCTATGCAAGACACCACCTAAATGATGGGCCAGAAAGGCTATCCTGTGGGGCCCATTCCCCCAGCACCACTCAGAAAAGAGCTATGTTGGGAAGGAAAGCCCTCAGAGGACTGAACTAACACTGCTCATACTTCAGCTGATTTCTATGCTAAGAAAAATTGCACGCCAGCTTATTGTATCATATGTTGTATTATTATATGTTCCTGCTTGTGGAAAACCCTATTGAGAAAACACACTTTATGCTTAGCTGGACATCAGTTCATCATCAATTTACCAAGACATCCTAGGAGGAATTTGACAGCAATACTTTTCTTTAGCCAGTGTAGAGAAGTCAGCTATCCTAAGCCAAATCCATTAATAATTTAAGCTCTAAATATACTTACAAATTGCCTGGATGATCATGGTATCTACTTTGTCTGGGCTGAATTTCAGCTTGTAACGGGAAAGGCTGAGGAGACATAAATACAGTTTTATCAGCATCCTGACATCCTGTTGCAGAATATGCCCCACCTGTTCCTTTTTAACACCAATACAGTTGTCACAGGTTCACTGAAACCAAGCTCAGTTCTGTGCCACTGACTGCTCTCAGCTGTGGCCAGAAGCCATGCTGACACAAGCTTCACAACAGCCCTGACATGTGTCCCTCCCATACCCTGTGACCAGGGTGAAAGGGAAAGTTCAGGTTATTTATACCACCTGCAGCAGACTGAACATGAGTGCTGCGGCAGGAAATGAATTGGCTCTTGGTTTTTCTGCATGGTTCCCCACAAAATGTATTTGTCAGCAGCACTTCCAGTTGGGCAGCAGCTGGAGGCAATCCATAAAACTGCACCTCCCCAGCAGCAAATACCAGCAACACTAATGTGAAGCAACAAAATAAACTTCCTGGAACGGATTCTCACTGTCTGAGAAAGCCCATTACCATCTGGCTTTAATATTATGTTAACAATTTCTCTGTATGCTACAGTGAAAGACACTTGGTATCAATGAGGACTTGCATCTTAAAAGTCCTTTTTCAATATTAATGCCCATTTTCTAAGCAAACACACCTTCTCTAACTTGCCAATGGCTTGTGACAGGACAAGGTCATGTTAGAATATGGATTAAAAAGTTGCTCACTAATGGATGCTTGATCCTATGGTGATCCAACAACTTTGTATTTAACTACTACACCACTAAATCTAAAACGCAGCAAGAACAAGGTAGGAAAAACAACCCTACCTTTAATATTTGCATTATCTATTATATGGGTATTTATTCTGGCACAAATCATCAAATTGTGGCCTCCACCTCGTCTCTTAGTGGCAATGGAGCTTTAAATGACCCCCTTGACTGCTCCAGACATGTTCCAGATGAAATCCTGAAGTATATCATGTGAAAAGGAAAACTACCAGCTTCCACTCTGGGTGAAGATGAAGCCCTCCTCTAAAAGGTGGGTGCAAACTGCGAAGCCCTTCCTTTGTAAAACAAGATTTCAGATACAAAAGTATCTTGACTTACAGAGTATGAGACCATTACTCAGACACACTTCAAGCAGCTCAGCACAGCCAGGGACACAGGAGTGGGGCAGACACAGGAAGAAACAGAGCTGTTGCAGGAACTCACCTGTGTGCCAGACCCAGGCACATAGCTGCCATCTCTCGAGAAGGGAGGCCTGTTATGAGCCCTTCAATCTGTGAGCGAATTCCTCTCATCAGCTCTGTAACCATTGGGCTGTGTATACAACTCAAATTCAGCTTCTCCTGCAGTGTGGAAATCAATGGTCCAGAGTCAGGCACAACACAACATTCTTCTGAAGTACTTCTTCATTTTAACTGGTTTTCTCACTGCAATCCCAGGATCACACAAGTTTCATCCATTTTTGATGCTCAAGGTAGTGACACCCCCAGTTCCCTACACAGTTAATATTCCACTATGAAGAGCAGATTTATAATTAATGCTCTATCTGCTATGTAGAACATTCAATTTAAGATCCAAGATTTTGAAATTTACTAGAAACAGTTTGGCCACAGAAAGAAAATCCAGAGGCAGAGGGTTGGGGGTTTTGTGTCTTTTCCAGAGAACAAGACAAAAATTAGTTCAAAGTCCTTGCTCCTATTCACTTTAACATTAAACCCTCATTTTGCAGCGTACACAGTCTCCTAAGACAGCATGGGGAGGTTGTCCGAAGAAAGTTCCGTGGAACAGGGGGCAATCGGACATGACAAGGGAAACTGACACCAAGGAGGCACTGGAAAAGGCAATCCACCTCCAGGGAACCTCCTTCTTCCTCTGGCAGGCAAGGACTGAGGGGTGTGCACAGCTGCCTGCACACTGAGGAAGGAACAACAATGCCCCCTCCCAACAAGACAATAAATCATCACCCTACTATTGCTGCATCTGTTACTGAGGAATCTGTGTCTGTCTGGCTCAGGTTTTTGGGGTGGTTCCTTCCCCCACTCTTTTTCTGGATTGAATCATTAGGAAAATTAATTTTTTAACTTGCTGGGTTTCTAACCAATATTCAGGAGAGAAATCAAGCAAATCTGGACACCTCACTGCATTCTTACCATATCACTCACCTGTGTACTCAAGACAACACCTTCCCTGTACACAAACCAGGATTAACTATCGTCTATGCTGCTAACACAGATTGGCAGCATAATCCATTGTCAGTAGCTGCAAAATCTCTGGAATGTGACTACAGCATTTCAGTAGCACGAGACAAAAGGACAAACAGCAAAATCAGTTCAGTTATCACCTTTATGACACCTCCAAGTTTGGCATCTGCCACAGCCAACTGCTCATGAGCATCTTTTGCCACTATCTTCTTGAGAATTTTCTTCAAGTTCTTGCTGAGCTTGCCTTCTACAAGAGCTGTGGATGCTGTATAAAACAAAAAGACCAAAGACAGTGTTTCTTTTCCCTCCTAAAACCTGAAAAAATATTTCTCCTAACTTCATGTATTTATTTTAACTGTCCACAGTAGCTCTAGTCTGAGCTGCAATACTACTTCACCATGCAATAGCTAAAAATCAAAACAGAAGAAAATTATATATTTCTTCCTCTGAAGGCCTAAATCAGAAACCCTGTTCCCAGTTGCCTCTCTTTTCCCCATATGTTTTCAGTTCTATTTCTGCCAGTTTTGTTTAAGGATCTCTACAAACAGTATGCCATATGCTTTAGATACATGTTTAACATTTCCAAAGGCAAGGTTATATGGGAATATTTTGTGTATCATTTAATTAACCAACCATTTGCCAGGTCCCTTAGGCAGCAACCATGATATCCTACATTGAGTAATGGCTTATTTGCATTCTCTGGTGATGATAATGTACTATCTAAAGCTCCAGGAATGATGCCAAACTGGACAGTCAGACAGACCCTTTTAATACAGCATGCAGACAGGAGAATCTTTAAAGGATGTTCTTCGTTCTCAAATATTAATAGATCTGTAAAAGCTTTACAATCCCACACAATGTATTTTAAGCAGGCATTTATACAACCCTCTTTGAGGGTCAGTTCTGTGCTCAGCTGAACTTCTGTGATTGATACATCTTCATCACAGTAACAGAGCAGCAGCCCGTGATTTTTGGTTTCCAGAACCTATTGACATGTAAGAGTAAAATCAAAGTGCTGTGCTGAGTTTCCTCTCAACCTTTCTGCAATGCAGATAATCTTCCACCCTGCAAGCTGGCCAGTAACAACTAACCCCCTTGAAAGAGGCACATACACAGCCTTCCCTTCATAATAAATGAGCCATAAGTAGTCTGAATGTCTCCATTCCACAGACAAGTCAACTTGGAGCAAAGTAGTAGGTTTTGGATGTTTTGGTTTTTTTGGTGTTTTGTTTTTTTTTTATCAGCCTAACTATACATGAACTGAATCCAAACCTATGCAAAAGTAACATAATCCAAAAAATATGGAGAGGAACGTACAACAGCTTCAATCTCAGCTCTTTTGCTTGCATCTCATGTTTGATGGTTGAGTCTCCATTCTTTCTTCTTTGCTTCCTTTATAAGCTATCCTTACTACATCAGAATATGAAGAACTGCTCTTTAATTATAAATGTGACCTGGAACATTGACCTACTGAAGTCATACAGCACATTCAGCAGTAATTGTTGCACTATTTCTATATTATTCCCTAGAATTCCTACAATTTCTGTTCAAACCAGGCCACACATCAAGCATTTAAGTGTAGAATTAGTAAAAATTATTGAATATAAGACTTTCCATTTTGCTTAAACTCGAGAATTTAAGCAGAAAACAGACCTTTTATAGACTGAAAACCACAGGCATAACATGTGTCCATAAAACCCAGGTGAATGTAACAATGAATGCTCTCTATTAGCTGTCTGCTGTCTCAGTGGTAGTGACGAATTGTTGACTCAAATCAGTGATATTCATCTTCAACAAGAATCCATCATTGACAACAGACAGGCTACATGTATCAGTCACAACTTATATGGTGCTCATTTGTAAGCTGCTTAAAAATATGCACTGAAGGAAAAAACTAAACTTTATTACATCTTTACTGCACTACAGATTGGATAGGTGACCTCATGACCATCAAAACCAGCTCACTTTAAAAAACCTGTAGTTTAAAAGCTAAGAAAAGAAAATGAGCATGGACACAGGTAAGTAATGAGTGAATTAGTGCATGATAGAGATTTGATTCTTTTCGTAATAATAACTGTTAACTCACTTACCAGCAAGTGCTTCTGTTGTGTCCTGAAATTTTTCAAAGTGTTTTAGCTTTACTCTACAGAAATAAAACAGAAGTGTGAAAACAAGTGTACATAAACCACATGCTAGAATAATTTTATCTTTTTTCTGTCTCTGCTACTACAGCTCCTATCTTTTCCCTAAGGCTTCAAGAGAGCAGAGATCAATATGCAGACCCTCAAAAAGGACTGAGAACACTAAACTGGCCAATTGAGTCTGGTGTGACTTTTAAGCTGGGTCCCACAATATAAAGGAAAAAAATTTGATTTGGTGTTTCTTGGACCAACATCACCAGAAAACCTAACCCCCCTTTCTGCTTTGTAGTTCATATTTAAAGACAGACATCATCCATTTAAATTTCAACACTGCACCCTGATTGACTGATGATAGCATCTTCCCACTCATCTTCAAAAGGAAATGTTCTGCCTCTGTGGAATGCAGAGCCTGCACAGCTCAGATTTAACATGCTTTTCAACCAAATGCATCTTCAAAGACTTTAAATTTGAACTGATTCATTGCCCGTGAACCCTCAAGTCCTCTCCTGTAATTAGATGTTAGAATACAAGTTCTGAGCTGAGCTTAAGACAAACAAAAATTTCTTTCATGCCCTAAGTGCTGGCCAGAGCCAAGAATCATAAGAACAGTGTTTAACCACACTGTGTCAGATCCTTAGGCACAGCTTCCCTCTACCCCTCACACAGTCTGTGCTGTTGATATATAGTTAGAGTTAAGAAGCTATCTCAATCCAGTAAATTCCTTGTCAGGGACAGGCATTTAACTAATCCAGCCCTGATTAACCAGTGCTCTTTGTGAGTCAAGTATCTGCAAAGGAAGCAAGGTCACAGATAAAGCTGAATACTTGAGTTAAGCATTTGCAGATCCCACCAAAAGCTTCAGGCTTACACTCATGCCTTTTCAGAAAGGCAAAAGAGGAATTATTTTTATCAGAGTAGAGATCCCATTAAGAGCCACATCCTGTATAACAAATTGCCAAGATGATGTTTCCAGGACAAGATTAACCACACTACAAACAGGCAGATGTGGGATATTCTGGCCTCTGCTCTAAGTACTGCTACAGAGCAGGATAAATATGAAAGGCATAGCTCATTCAGATGCATCCATTATAATCAAAGCTGGTTAGAAACCTTCCAATAAAAACATCAGACTTGGAAGGAATCCACCATTGTCCCCAACTTTCAGGCAATTTGCTGGAAAGGCCAGCTTGATCAGTGGACACCGCAATCCCTGTGCAACTCTGCAGCGGTGCTAACTCTCACTGATGGCATGGGCAACAACACTAGCTCTCAATTCACAGTGATTTACATACTTCCATCTGGATTAAGCTTTATTTTTCCCAAAAGAATTTCCTGTGAGCACAAAACCCTGTCATTTCACTGACAACTCCAGCACTACAAGCTTGGATGTTCTTGTCAAAGCACCCACATCACCTTAAAATATTGTTCAATTTTTTGCTTTGGTGACACATGGTAATGACTTCTGCTGTTTAATTACACTGTAAGGTACTTCTTTCACTTTTGAAGTGTCTCAGAGTATCTAACTTGACATTATCATTGCTGACAGCTTTTACCCAAAAATCAGTATTTCACTCTGGACCTCAGCTGTGTGTAACTACAGGGAGCCATGTCCTTCCACAACCCACACTGCTATCCCCACATAAAGCTGCTTACATTTTGTTTGCTTTTTCGGGAGTTTCAAATTCTTTCCACAGACTGTCAACTTCTTGAAGCTTTTTCTCATTCAGAACCTGCAGGAAAAAAAAAACAACACACAATCATATTTGGTTCACTTTTGAACAATCTTCGACTCAGGAGACCTGAAACATTTACAATGTATCCAACCACTTTGCTATAGTTAACATAGATTGTGTCAACAAACACAACTTCAGTGATCTCTGGTTTCACCATTCTCTCTCAGCAGCTTTACCCTACTAATAAACAATAGTGCAACATTTTTACTTTCACCTGAATTACAGAAGTTCCTCAAAAATGGCTGTGTCCTCCTGCACCTGGCACATGAAAGCAAAACCCTCTTGTTTATCAAAACTGGGCTTGCTCCACCTGCTCTACAGGACTCACACATAACCACAGTGACCCAAAGCCAAATTTGCCACTGCTTTGGAAAAATAAAACATCTGGGAAACCTAACAGAAAGCAGTGATCCCTCAAGTTATTTTCATTAATCAGAGCTAACCCAAACAAGAAAGAAAACATCCCTGTAAAGAAGAGTCGTCACCACAGTTTGGCCATCAACCCAGCCAAGAATTACCTAAGAGGCAGTAATGGCTTAATCCCATCTCTGTACACAGAGTTTAAACAGCACAAGATTAACACTTACACTCTTGGAGCCTATATACAATTCACAAAATGCAGAGTGCACAGCAAATTCCCAGAAAACTACTCAGGGAAATACTCAAGATCTTTACAATACTATGTTCTTTACTTCTCACTCAAAAAATCTTGTGCTTTTGTCCCCACAATGCAAATGCAACAAAATTGCAATTTAACTCAGTGCAGAAATCCTTCCTGGTATTATGAATTTTGCTCCCTGGCAGATTTTTAGACCCTGGTTGAAGGAGGTTCTCTTTTAACTCAATTAGTAGCTCAGCAAATAAACATAGTAATTAACTTCCCACATGACTGTGAGGCACAGAAAAACCTTGAGGCAACTCTTCCTTTCATCAGCCAGACAATTCTTTCCTCCAGTTCATCTTTCCTACACCAAGGCCTACAGAATTTTCAGCCTCTATAAACGGACATGGGCACATAGAGAAAAGCAGGACATAGTAACTGCTAAAATCAAGACTGTTAGCATATAAAAATGACATGCCTATGGATAATTTGTCTTTCAAGACAGTAAGATTCATTGGAAAGTCTTCCAAGATCTAGAACACGGCTATATCCCATTTGCCCTTATTATTTGCTCCTCTGATGGGATCAACACCTGCAAGGGAACACACAAGAGCTACACAGTTATGCTGGCAACAAACATTTGTGGTCACTGCTGGAAAGGGAAGGGGGTGATCATGACTGTCCCCAAGATTCAGAAATACAAAATCTGTCCAACTCTCAAGTAACTAAAAATCAAAGAACATCCCAAATACCCAGCAGTGTCAGACCTCAGAACCCATTTTAGAAAGGAAATAAAAAGTAGCTAAACTCTGCAGAGAACATTTCAATGTAGAATAAACACACAAGTATAAGAGTGACACAAGGCTGCAGGTAAACAGCTGTTCTGTCCAGGGAAGGCATGCTGGATGATTGAGAGCTTTTCCCTGCAGATGGGCACTGTGGCTGAGGCTTTGGCATTTCCAGCCTTGGCAGCTGCCATCAAAATCAGCATGGAAAACCACAGCTTGTCTCAAAATACACACTTTAATAAAATACTACTTCTGTTTGTTTCCAGCAGCGAGCTTTCATCTCTCTGCCAGCCACACTGCACAGCCCTGACAGCCAGCCCCAGCTGCTGACACCTGCAGCAAACACTGCAGCACCTCTGCAGAGTCCGCCCTGCAGTTCTCTCTGCATGTCCCTCCTCCTACCTGTGCTTTATGCCCACTCTTTCAGAAATTAAAATATTCGTTATTTTCAGCCCCTTCTCGCTGCTTGGAAAGGTTGAAAGGGCTTGGCACACTGCACCAGAGGTTTCAACCTACTCAAAGGATTTTTTAAATTATTATTATTTTCAGTAACTTTGAAAGTGCAGGATACTATTCTGTGATAACATCCAGTGAGCAAAACTTTCAGGGAGACTGTTGTCTGTGCATCAGTTCTCCAGGTGTGTTTAGAGAGGGGCATAGAACAAAAGCTATCTGCTTTTAGAAGTATTTCTGGCTCCTTCCCGAGACATATGTCTTGAAATCCTCCCTGCCTGAACGGCACAGCTTCACCCCAATGAAGAGGAAGGGGTTCAGGGAAGGAGATACAGCGCTCCACAGAGCAGCAAGGGTGCAGTTCTGCTGCAAACAAAGGAAACCAGAGCCTCGCTCTCTTCACACCTGCACTCACTTTCACACAAGCTAAACCCTAAGACTAAGTCGCAGGGGAAAAAAATAAGGATGTTATTACGAAACTACGACCAAGCTGGTAAAACTGTACAGGAATCAACGCTCGAGCAACAGAAAAGCCAAAGAGGAGCACGACACTGCTCTAGTTTAGGCTTGCTCAAAGCCCAAGGAATCTGCAGCCCTGAGCCACCCGGTCAGGAGGCTGGCAAAGCCCTGGGGAGGTGTCTGCCTCTCCCTCTGGGAGAGCGAGGTCGGGAATCCTGCAGGCACCGTCACCTTCCCCGCGATCCCCGCTTTGGGCAGTCCCCGGGCAGCGGCCCCGCACGGCCGGACCGCGCTGCCCAGGCGCCCCCTCACGCAGCCGCGGGGCTCTGCTGGAACAGCGGCCACGGGGCACAGCCAGGGAGGAAAGCTGAACAACACCCCGAACCCCGGGTGCCCCCACACGCGCCGAAAGGGGCACGGCCGCGACAGCTCAGCTTCCTACCGAACCCGGGCCGGCAGAGGGGAGGGAGCGAGGGCCACAGGCGATGCTTGGCAGGCCCCGAGGAGCTCCCCTCCTGCCCGCCGAGCACCTTCAGCCCCCTCCGGCAGCCCCTTCCCCGAGGCCTCGCTCACAACGCGGCCTCTCTGCTCCCACCCCCAGTCCTGTTCGCCCCCCGAGGCGCCGCACGGGATGCGGGAGNCGGAACCGGAACGGGAAGCGGCGGCGGCGGAAGTGTGAGCGCGCGGGGAGCGGAAGCGGCGGGGCCGCCTTCCTTCCGCCCGTCAGCCACGTGGCGGGGCCGCGCCCGCCCGCGCCCCCACCGCGGGTTGGAGCCTGCTCGCTCATAAACACGCTCAAGGCCCTCCCGTGTGCTCCTGTGGCACCTCACCCGAGCTGCCCTCGCTTCCCCGGGTGCCGCAGTTGGCGGCAGGGTCAGCCCCCGTAGATAGAGGCGGGGGGGTTCCCCCGGGGGCGGGGGGGCGGGCGGGGGGCGT
>VWYP01015839.1:221205-259138 GCA_013400435.1 Pycnonotus jocosus | reverse complement strand
GCCTGCGCCCCCCCGCCCGCACTCTCCGCGGCCGCGGGGCAGCCCCGGCCCGGGGCGAGCGGAGTCGCGGCCGCCCGGAGGGCGCCGAGGGGAATGTTCCCCTAGGGGAGTGTGTGTGGATGTGCGGATGCCGATCTCCGACCTCGGCCAGATTCGGGCCCCTCTCCCCTTGCATTTTAATCCTTTTCCCCTCTCTCCCCCGGCTGTTACGTGAGGAGCGCGGGCGGGCTCCAGGCAGGGATACTCGGGGGCCGGGGCGGCGTCCGGACGGAGCGGGATCGCCGCCGGGGCAGCCCCGGCCCTGGGAACCCGGGAGTGCAGCGAGGGGTGAGCCGTGTGGCACAACAGTTGTTTCCTTTCTTTTTCCATTTCCCGGGTGTGTGGTAGGATGCTTTTTTTCTCGGGAGCGGGCTTTGTGTGGGTTTGGCTAGGCTTGCGGGGTCCTCTATTCGCCCTAGGAATGCGAAAGCCTGGTTTTCTCCCCCTCCTTTCTCAACTGAATGTTGCTTGCCTGTATTAAACACCTCGTCCTTTATCAAGGCTCTGCCCTGCTATCGCTCCGAGTAGTATTCTCGTCATGCCCTCATCGTTTCTGTTTCCTGAGCCGGGAACTTAAATAGTTGCTTGTACCACAAGTTCCTGGGTTGCTCGGCCTGGCATGTATACAGTGCTTTGCTTACAACTATTGCTTTAGGCTATGTGACCTGCTAGTGGAAAGTTAAAACAGCCTTCCGGTTTTAATTTGTATTCTGTTTTGCTTTATTTTTTTGTATTGTCGTCATAGGGCGCTGTTTTCTAAGTTTGATTTTTCCCAAAGTGTAACCATCGTGGTAATGTCAGTAGCTAGAAATGTTTCTTGTAGTGCTGTGAAGTCAAGAATAGTACTGGTGCCAGCCAGGAAATTAAAAGCCCCCAGAGACAAGGCTCAGCTTAGTGCATAGCGTGTCTGCTTTGGAGAGTAGCCTTGGTGCAGCGTGAGTGGTGAAAAGAAGCCAGAGCTGTGTGCGCTGGTGGTCTTCCTCCCCGCCCCCGGCTTTCCAGCACAATGCAGCTGACGATGGTGCTGCTGTGAGAGGGGCAGCTGGAGCTCAGCGATTGCTGCCTCCTAGGAGGTCACATTGCCCCCGTAGTAAAATACGTGCAAGTGACTGCATTTAAAAAAATAACAAGCCCACCAACAATTTCTGAACTAGATTTTATGGATGGATGTTCACGTGACCTGCTCTGTACTTGTCTGCATACGTGAATCACAGCGTGTTTTAACAAATAGCAGCTTTCATTAGTTAGGTAAATCCTTCTCCGGGCAAGTTCTGTTAAAACATATGGCATATTTTGTCTTTGGGACTGCTTGAATTATGTAAAATTCCACATATGTGATAACCTGTTGTGGCTTTATATCTTAAAAGCCTGTGAATAAGGAGCCTGCTGTTTATTTTTAATAGATAAGCAAAACACTGTTGGACGTTGTGTCATTCATTTCTGGGGAGTGTGCAACAAGACCTAAACAGATGTTTAGGTAGAAGAATAATGTAAGGTAATGCAGCACTGTAAATCTTATTTTTCTGTTTATCAATCCTACAAGAATAACTGGATTACCTGAAATGGTGAATTTCTTAGAGTGTCATTCTTATTGGCCCTGGAATTAAGTTAAGAGGGGGGTCATTTATCACCAGTAGAAGAAGGGGTTGCTTTATTTTCAATGGGAAACTGACTTTTATGATAAGTAAGAATGCTTGAAAGAAAGGCAGATTTCAAAAAAGCACATGGTTGCTTAGTGGGATCTAAGCAAAACCGAAACAAAACACAAATTGTTTTCCCTTCCCTTCAAGTGTCTTACGCTGTTTTTGCTTTATTTGAATCTAAATGTTATCTGTTCATCTACTGCTAATAACAAATGCTATAGTTTGTGTGTATGTTTTCCACTCCTATTAAAAAATGTAAGAGTTTATTTGCTTTGTTAGGAAGTATGTGGTACTTCTATTCCTCTAGTAATTTTGGTTTTGGGGTTTTTTTGTTTGTTTGGTGTTTTTTTTGGTTTGTTTTTTTTTTAATGCTGAGTATAGGGTTTGGTTTTTTAAGGTTGGACATTGAAGTTTGAGCCCTTCTGAAAACTGGAGCAGGAAACTTGCAATATGTTGCCTCACCATGTTTGTTTTGTGTGTGTTTTGTTTTTGTTAGTTGCAATAGCAATACCAGTGTGTTTCATCCAAGAAACTCTGCTGCTTTTTAGGGTGTTATTTAAGTGTGAGACAGTGCTAAGAGCCTTATTTTATGCTCTTTAGGAAAACTGCAGTGAAGCCTTCAAAACCTTGGGCATATAATGACAAGTTAGAAATTGGAGTGTTGTGGTATTTCTGTTCTCTTTGTATGGTGGTCTTTTTCATGTCCTGTTTCATGAGGTACCCTAAAGCACCTGTTCTTTTCACAGGGCAAGACGTCTGGAGGCTTGCTTGCTAATTGCTGTTCCTGGATTTTGTTAATGAATGCTAGTAGTTTTAACAACTTTGCAATCTCCTTCCTTTCTTTATTCTTGAGTGTTTTTGTGTTGCCTTAACCATTTGGCATTGAATGGCAGTATAGTTCACTGACAAACTGCACAGAGCATTTTCAGACTTGCTGGGTCTTGTATCCTGATGTAAAATATTTCGCTCCTATTTTAAGCTTTGATTATTGGCACTTCTATCATTTGATTTGATATTATTCCTTTTTTCCTGAAGCTACAGCTTTCTTTCCTCTTATTTTGTGGGTGAGAGGTTGTGGGGCTTTAAATGAACATCTTTATGATTTGAGGACTCCAATTCCCTCTGCTTATTCTACTGTTTGCTGCTTTCCCTATTTGTTTTTAATACTAGAGCCCTCTTTCCTTGAGGATAGGAATCAAGTATGAATCATAGTTTTACCACTCATATTGGCCAGAGGCACTGTCATAGTAGCAGTGATCATTACTAATGCCTTGTACAGGATGATTCGGTTTGGAAGCCTGAGTAGGTAGATCTGTTATAATGTACAGAACTATGTAACTACAAATACCTCCACTGCTGGCATAATATGCTGTCATGCAATTTGTAAAGTAAATTTAGACAGTGACTGACCTGAAATGTCGTGTAAAGGGACAGAGTGTTCTTACAAATTCTTCCAGTAATAGTGAAACAGAAGCTAGTTTTGAAGTTTCAGACTTCAGATCAGTAGAGATCTGAATCTTGCTTGGATTCCTAGAGGTTAGTAATCCTGCATAAAGACATCAAAACTGCTGTTTGTGCAAGTTATCAGAACAAGTTGCAGGTTCTTGTTTTTCTTTCTTTCCAGTCAGGTGTGAATACCACTGTGTTTCTATTCCTGCAAGTAGTCCCAGAAGCTCAGAGTCAAAATATGTTAGGGGAAACTTTGGTGGGGAACACAGGTGGTCTGACTGTGCTACATGTGAAGAACCCCATTCATTCTTATAAAGTGACTTGCTTGAAGGCCTGTGTGTGTCAGGCTTCTTGAAAGCCTGGGTTTAGGTTTTGGATTTGAGCTTGAAGGGTGATGAATCAGTCCCTGCAGTTTAGGTTGTGCCTGGATGGGTATTAAAAAAATAAAAGGTATTCAAACCAGGTGGAGTCTCTGGCTCATACTTCTTTCCATTGTAGAAACTGAATTGATTTGGGTTGAGGCAGTGAGTCAAACTAATAGCAAGAACACTTCCTCTCTTTCTTTACTCCAGATTGAGACTAGTACAGATGGGAAAGGTGTTTGCTGACTTGCCCTATGCCCTTCCCTGATCTTTTACTGTTCAAAGAAATTATGTGTGTTTAGCTTCTTTAAGGAGGAGGGGAGAGAAAGCTTAAGAAGTTTTTAATCTGGAGATAGAGACCTATCTGGATGGACTTAATAGAGAAGGTTAGTATTTTGTGTATTTTTGGCACTTGATCCTAAATTTCAAGTCCAGCCATACAAAGGATATTTCTGTACATTTAGCAAAAAGTCCCTTTTGGGATGGGAGCCTGTGGTAGGCACCTGTACATATTTTATTTTGTCTACAGTGTTAAGCAGTAAAATATAAAAGAAAGATTTCAAACATGATCAGCAGGGTACCTGTGGTTGTGACTACTGTTCTTCATTGAGCACCATCTAGACCTGATGTCTGTGTAAAATCCCTTTGTCCTGCAGTGGAACACAACTAGAGGCCTGATGCAGGATATGTAGTGACAGGCAAGGAATGGGGTTAATAGTACCTGATTTCTCACTTGTTTCATCTATCAACCAGTAACATGAAAACTCTGATGTCCATAATTAATGTCTTAGAGTGTATAACACTAAAACCCTTTTGATGAGCTTTAGTGCTCAAGTTGTTGAATCAAACTTGTCTGTACAGTTAATTCTTATCCTGGAAAGATATCAAAACATTATAGTGCTTGGAACTGCACTTTTTAAAACTTTGAAGTATTGTGGTCTTAAAACAAATGTGTTAGAAGAAAGCTCTTTTGTTGTCATAGAAAAGAAGGTAGCTGACCAGCCTTTTGAAAATAAGAACTACCTTTGATGCAATGGCTTGGAAAATGTTTGCATTGTTCACTCTCTTTGAGCTGATAGGGTGTCACAAGTGCTTTCTGTTTACTCTCCCCACAGTGTTCCTTTTTTCTGTCAAGTATCTGAGCCTCTTGGTACACTTCTTGTGGCTTTTTTACAGTTTGTGTGTTGTCTAGGAATTAGAGGTATAAAATCATACTTCTTATTTTTGTATGTCATCTATTTCCAAATGATTCTTCTCTCATCTCTTATGTTCTTTATGGTGTTTCTTTTCTCTCATTAAATGAACTTCTCACAGGTAGACAGACAACATTTCATAGTCCTATGTTGCTGCTATTTTTGTGCACACACACAGAGAAGGAAAGAAGACACCTTGAGTACTCTGATTTCATGCAATAAAGAGGATGACAGCTGCCATCCTGTCCGGTGAAAATAATGAAGTGTTGAACTGATGAGGGTTTTTTTTTTTGTGTTTTTCTTGCAGGAAGCAAAGCCTTCAGCTGAGGACTTAGGAGATAAGAAAGAAGGGGAGTACATTAAACTCAAAGTCATTGGACAGGTGAGCTTTTTACATAATTGCTTGCTGACATTTGATGGAGGTGTGTCTTCTTGTATGGTAGAAATCACCAAATGCAAGTTGATACTTTCAGTTCTTCAGTGGATCCTCACCTGCCATAAACTACTTCCAGTTGCCAGAAATGTATATTAGTATGCTCTGGTGTGCTTTTTTTGATGTATTGAGGGATTAATTTATCCAAGGTTATGAATGAAATAAGTGGCAAACTTGATAAATTCAGGTCCTCAAAGTTTGTGTAGTACCCTAGGCATGAAAGTCAGCTTTCTTTTTCAGGGATAGGAAAAGGATTGTTGGCTGCCCTGTTGGTAGATTTAGCAACCAGATGCATGGTGGATTAGAAGTCTGTATTCTGGCTGTGATGGAATGTGAATGTTGAGAATGTTGGAATCTTCTGTGCAAAGAACCTCTAGCTGAGATGACTTAGCTAGGATTGTTTGTTGGAGTTGTATTGTTTGCTGCAGTTGGGTGGAGACTGATGACTTTCAAGTAGGACTGACAGAAGCTACCTTAGCTCTTGCTGGCCTAATGAGCAATAACAAGAACACATTGAGAAGCTGAAAGTGGCCCACACGCCTTTTGCACAGAACCTCTTGCAATCTGTTTCATCTGTAGCCATTTTGACAGTTGCAGCTGCTTGCATCTTATGGCTGGTGGGAAGCACTACAGAATAATAAGACCTGAGATTTCTCCTTAGGTTAGTCTTGTGTTGCCAAGTCTGCCTGTATCCTAACTTCTAGATAATTACTCTAATTGAACTAGGTTTCGTACATATTTTGAAGTGCAAGCTTTAACTTGTCTCTTTAGGAATCTTAGAGCAGAAATACCCTGCATATGGATGTTTGTATTTCATAAGTATATCATCTGGGTAAAGATGGCAGCACAGACTGAACCATGTATGGGTTTTAGTAATTTTAAATCCCAAACCTCCATGTTGAGCCTAAGGCTATGCTATGCCATCTGGTTTTTTAAAAAGCGCTTCCCGTGGAAGTACATAGCGTATTTAGTGACTGATAAATCATCCTGGAGATTCATGTTATGACGCACCAAGGTATGCATGGTGATAGTTAAATCACATTCCATGTTTCATCTAAGTTTTTTCTTAATGAAATGTTTAAAAATAAAATAGGTGAAGTTAGCAGTTACTACAAGGAGAGTAATTTTCTTTCTTTTCTGTCCTTAGGACAGCAGTGAAATTCACTTCAAGGTGAAAATGACAACACACCTCAAGAAACTCAAAGAATCATACTGTCAAAGACAGGTTTGTGCAACAATGATGTTCTTTAAGAAGAAAATAAAAACCCAAACCACTTTTCTCACTGTGCTTTCAAATAAAGATTTTTTGAGGTATCTCATGGTTCAAATATAATGGATTTCTCATTTCTTTTGACAAGTAAAAGTATTCCTATGTAAGACAATTGTGAAGTTATACCCTAAGTTAAAGAAATCTGCAATGTTAATTGTGGATGTAGGTAAGTAGTAATAATTGTTACAGAAGAAAAACATATCTGCACTTCCAGATTCTGTGGGAGATATTGTGGATTCACAGCTGCTATTTCCAGAAGCCCTGGCCTAGTTTGCCCTCAGCTTTGGGGATAGATGCCTTGTGTGGCCTTTTCTTGGATAAGTGTGTTGGAGTTCACTTCAGGAGATATAATCATAAGTAATAATACTTTGGGGGCTTTTTCCTAATACTTTGAGACAAGATGAACTTGTCATTGAGGTGTTCTTTTGTGAAATGCGTTCTTTTTTGCTGTCTTTCTGGAGTAGGAAGAGAGAAAAGATCAAACACCAGCTACACTTATAGCCAAATCCAAATGGTTAAATTTATGATTCATTTTAAAACCCTGAAATTTAAAAAAATAATCTTCGAAATAATTCATGCAGCAGTCTTACTGACTAATGAACATGAATGTGTGGAACTCTTTCTTAAAGAAAGAAATAATTGTTTGAATGAGCACACCTATATCTCCTAAGCTGAAAGGAGAAGGTGACCTTCTGGAAGGTCTGTGATTTCATTTGCAGCAGTCAATGCAGTTTTTGGTGTCAAGTAGCATTTCTCTGGTAAAGGGGCTATGAACATTTCTTCCACGTTGGCCAGAGGGATTGTTGAAACAGTGTGAAGATCTGTCCTTACCTGAGAAAATTTTCTGCCTAGTTATTTGCAAGCAGTATTTGAGAGCTAAGAGATAAAATTGTGTCATATTTCACATGTATTTGTTTTGCACATAACTTGAAAGAGAAGGAAAAGATGAGGTGTTTGCCTTATCTATTGATGTGAAGTATGACGTTCTGCCAGAGCATGGGCACATTGTGCAACAGACATACTTTAACTTAACTGTTTACTTTTGGGATGTTTGTTTCTCCTAGTTTGAATGCTGTTCCTTTCTCCCCCCCTCAGCTCTGCTCTTTCTTGTTCCCAGTGCTGAGCATTTGCAGAATTGATAATGGTAAAGGTTGCAGTTCCTTCCTGTAGCCATAGGAGATTGGGAAAGCAAGGATAGTTCATGAAGTAAACATCACGTTCCTCCTGTTGTTTTAGGATCCTCGAATAAGGCTGATATGCAGTTCTAAAAAATACGTGTGTAATGATATTTTGGGAGAGAGGGTATAGTCAGTATTTAATTCATAAATAAAGACAGGTTAAAAAAGCTAAGGAAACTTCCAAGTTGTTGAGCTGGAACTCTAGTAAGACTCTGCAATAAACCTGCATTTTGGCACTATCATACTTTTTGAGTCACTTCTTTGTAGTCATGTATGCAGCAGAATATCTGAGCTCCCTGTGTAAAAGGAACTAACACTCTTTTATGACTTTCATGTGTTATTTTTATTTAAAATATTTTTTCTTGGAAACCCATACAAGATTCAGTAAGTTGGGTTTTTTTCTTATACATCTATTTCTTTTTTAGGGTGTTCCAATGAATTCACTCAGGTTTCTCTTCGAGGGTCAGAGAATTACTGATAATCATACCCCCAAGGAGGTGAGTTTCTTTCTAGAAACATAATTTGACTGTATTTCTTTAACTAGGATCTTTTAGTAAGGCAGATGGGCTGTTTGGAAGGTGCCTGGTTGGACCTCCATGGGTAATGCCTCAGAAAGGAGGGTGTAGTCATTGCTTACTAGAGGAGAGGAAAACACAAAGGGAATCTTCCCATTGTTGAGTTGAACTGCAGTATGACTTTGGAATAAATATGTGTTTAGTTCACATTTAGTAGATCAAAGTGTAAATAAACAGAAAACAGTTACTTCGGTCCAGTGACTTCCACTAATTGTTACCAAAAAACAGGAAGAAATTCATAATAGTGACCTTCTGAAAATACCAAACAAACTTGTTGACTGTGAAATTGAACAAGTTCCTCTCTGTGAGAGAATAGTTGTAAACAGGCTTTGAGTTGCAAGGTGTAGGTGCTATGCTGTATTGTGAGCTAGTAGCGCACAATAGCGTATATAATTCATGTGGCTCTACAGCTGGTGTGTTACTATGATGTTGGTGATGTCCTTGTTCCCCCTAAACAAGGGGTTTAGGGAAAGGTAAAGCCAGCAACTTCCAGGCTGATGTGTGCTGCTCCACAAGTAGGCCTTTGCTGTAAGGCTTTTGCTTTGACTCAAGTACCTAAGTCTGAAGAAAAAGGGGTAAAAATTGTGAATGTTGTCTAGTGAGATGGTGACTGAAACTTTCTTCACCCCTTTGATGAATTATGATGGGGCAGAGGAGCAAAGCATTGTATAATTTGTCTAGGACCTGCTCTGATTTCATCACACCAGACTTATAACAATTATTTGCTGTTTTTTTCACTCTTTTCACAGCTGGGGATGGAGGAGGAAGATGTGATTGAAGTTTATCAGGAACAGACGGGGGGTCACTCAACAGTTTAGATCCTTCTGATTTTCTTCCCCCTTAATCCTTTTTTATTTTTAAATAATAGTTCTTTTGTAATGTGGTGTTCAACACTGAAACTGGCACCCCATCTCTGGGAGTTTACTTTCAAGCGTCTGGTATTTTGAATTCTCGTGCTCATTATACACTATTGTTTCTGTTTTCATTGTGCTGAACTTCTGTGATCCAGCTGCAGCCTTGCTCCCCTCTTCCCTTCTGCCCTCCCCTTTAGGAATACATGTACTCACATGCATTTGTATGTTCACTGGGTTCGTGCATTTCGGGCACGAAGGCTGTAAGATCTGCCAGGTGGGCGAGTGTTCTTAATGACTTCCATATCTGCCCTGAAGTTTTGATGTGTGACTGTCTCACTCCTGGACTATAACTTTCAGTGCGAGATGAAGTTTTTCAGAGAACTAAACTGTGGAGAAGTTGTGTATCCATAACTCAGAGCTATTTTACTTAAATTGTGCTGATGGCCCAATGAAGAAGATTGCCGAGTTGGAAATGGAAAAGGTAGAACTGTTGTCATCTGTTCCTTGCTCCAGAGATGGCTTTGCTGAAGATACGAAATTGAAAACCCTAATGATTTTTAAATATTACCAGAAGAGCCCAGAAGCATTTTAACCTCATATAGCAATTAGTATCTGCAGGTATCCATGCAAGAATGTTCACAGCAGCCAACTGGTGTTACTTTGACACTCTTGTTTGTACCTTTTGGCCTGGGACGTGGGTTTTGAATGGACGTTGTCTGTACCAGCTTCATTTAAAATAAACAAGAAAACCAATTTTATAAACAACGTGCATTTTCTTTTCAAATGTTTGGAAATGAGCAAAACCATTAGTAGTTATAATTGGGGTATGCTTTTCCAGTGACTATAAGTTGAAGCCAGAAAAAAATTGTGCTTTGTAAATATACCTCATAATTTTTTTTTCTACTTGCTCTAGTAAAATACTTGATCTGCTTGTTTTGCAGGTGACTCTTAGACTACTAGCTGTTTCTTTTCTTGGAAGAGAATATTCACATACAGTTACATAAATGTTCACTTCATGCACAGAATTTAAATTGAAAATGCACAGAATTTAAACTGAAAATGCAACTTGGAAATAAAGATGGCTTTTAATGTCTACATTTCATATGATATGGTACCATTAAATAATCTATGATGAATGACATGGAAGTGTCATGACAGTTCATTGGGCATCATTATCAGGGTCTACATGTTCCAGCTACCTGCAGATTATAAATGGTCAGTTTGAGAACTTGTTACTGGATATGAAAGCTGAAGTGGGAGATAATGGGCAGAGTAGAGTGAAGAGAAGATTTCAGTACTCTCCCTGCTTCACCTCTTTTGGAGTTGAATAGGACTTGTCTGGGAAGTCAAGTTCCATATAAGTTTCAGCTTCAGTTAAAGACATATGCTGGCATACTTGGAAAAAATAGCAGGTTTTAAGTACTTTTTTAATGGCATTTGCTGTAAAGCTAGATGTACATTTTCTATCGTGCTTGTGGTTGTCCTGTTCCTCATTTAGTAATACTTTTGTATGCATAGTTGCACTAAGCAATTTTTTAAAGATTAAAATTTTTGTTTACAAAATTTCAGAATATGGGGTTTTCTTAAAGTATTTTACATAATTCAGGAAATCCCTCTTAAGGAAAGAGGGATTGCTACGATGATGTAGAATGACATGGCTTCTCAGGTATTCAGGGAAATCCAGTTGGATTTCTTTCTGTAATATGTTATAAACACTAAAATATGTAGAGAATACAGGTGCGTGTCAATTGCTGGTGCAATTTGGGGAAATACTGGAAAACTGGTTAAATAGTAAAAGAAGAGCACTGTGTCGTGGGGCTGGAATTGATGGCAGTTTAACTCCTGAGGTACCAGTGGTGCTCTCCAGTGTTAATTCCACTGATGGAAGTCCTACTACAGAGAGATTTTTGTATAGACTGGCACTAGGTGTAAAGATGTGTTGATATAACAGGAAAAAAATAACTTCACTCTTTGATTAATAGCTACATACCTGATTAAAAACTATGCTTGTGTTTTGGCTTCCTCTAGACAAAGTCTAGCATCTTCCTCTTTCTTAATTTTCTCCTCAGCCTTATAGGATGCCTTTTCTCAGTTTTTTCCTTTGCATTCCAGGTGTTCTACTGCCATGTCAACCAGCTGCTGGCACTCTTCCTCTAACCATGTTGTCCCTTCTTTTTGTCTGCATTTTTGTGCCTCTTAGAAACGTTGTCCACAACTATTGGTTGTTTATGTACTTTCTATTTAGGAAATAACTTTATCAGTTACAGATAAAAAGAAATGCTGTTATAATACTGACATTACAAGTACATAATACCATCTCACATGAGTTTTTCTTAAATTGTAATTGGATTTTTGTTCAAGCCTTTCTCTGCCACTATTTGGTAGAATGGCTTTTTTTATCTGTAAACGCTGGGAGTTGGGCTTTCAGAGAAGATATGCAATGGAAACAAACTGATGTAGCATCAATGTTGTTATTGCCAGCAACCTTGCAAGTTGCATTGTAGCTAGGCTGTGGAGTTTCTCTTTTCTCAGGCTGCAGGGACTGTGGCAGAGAGGACTATTCTGTTTAATAGAGAAGCAGCTTAGGTACTGCAAGTTTGGGACGTAGTGTCACAGGAATTTGAAAGCAGAACCACAGGCTATGTTTTTACCAGAAATCATCCATTCTGATGAATTATTTGATGCTAAAGTAAGCATTAGTCTTTCTATAGACCATCTGCTGCTCCATGTTCCTCTAACTGTTGCTTCTTCTAGAACTGCAGAAGCATCCTGTGGTAATCCTGCTACTGCTGCCAAATAGGTTCTTGTGCTGTTTTCTCTAATTGTGAGTTCTTTGCTGCCACCTCCTCCTCATGGCATCTTCACTCCTCTAGTTTCTGTTTCTGTAAACTAAAACGTAAATGATTATTAATTGCTATAGCAACCTTGGGTTTGCTGAGCATTCTTGCCAGAAGAGCAGATCCTAGCCCAAGGAGCTCAGCAAATTGCCAAAGTGAAGGGGAGAGAACTGAGAATAAAGGGAGAATGGGTGCTGATTAGTGTTATGTAGCATATGTCTGGTTGGTTCAGAAATATTAAAAAAAACCTACTGTCTACTTTCCTTCACACTACTTAGAAGGGGGCAAAACCCTGTGTTGCATTTTTCACATGTGCTTTTGAGAAGGATATGAAGAGTATGAGTTATGGATATGTGGCTTGCATAGAACAAAGATTTGGAGAAAAGGATGGAGGAACAGTTAGGAAAGTTCAGTAAGTAAGAGCTGGAAAAAAAATTGGAATGCATCTTCGTGTAACAAGGACACAAACCCAGAACAAGAACCCAGGCTATGCAACAAATGAGGCAATGGAAAGCCTTGGCTGACATTTACATGTAAACAGAATGACAGTAAAATGGGCTATTTTTGCAGGAGGATTCACACTGAGAGTAGGGAGGATCAAAGAAAGTCAAGGAGGTTCATGAAGCAAAGGAATATTCTCCTTATTTTGGGAATGGGAAATTAAGGAAAATAAAACTAAAGGTCTTCCACCTCACTGAGTGTGGTTCAAGGTATTTTCCAGTCATCTCAGCCCTGCAGTTTGGCTTGAATGCCTATTTGCTTTTCCTGAAATGAAGTTATACAGGGCGTGGCACTATTTTTTTTTTTTTTAAGTCTTTCTTTTCAGACATGTGATTAGAACATGCTGGTTCTGCTGCTGGGGTTCTCGGGGTGCCTGTTTTCCCGGGAATGCGCTGCAGCGCGTTCGGGCGTTCCCAGGTAGGCTGTAGCTCCTCGAGGCCACCCGAGGAGGTCGCTGTTGTCCCCGGGAAATGCCGTTCCAATGACAAATTACCAGAGGGACGCGAAGCGATGAGATGGTGTCAAATGCACTGTTTTGTGTAAGCAGAACATTTCAAAAGGTGAACAGAAATGTGATAATTATATTGCACAAGAGCTTGTTTCTGATACTGATTAGTTTCTTAGAGCTTTGCCTCAAGTATTTGTTGGGTTTGGTTTGGGTTTGTTTTTTTTTTTCCTAAAGCATGGCAGCAGAAGTAAAGAGCAAAAGTGAGATTAAAAGGTTTGTGTTTGGAATTTTCACGGGAGTGCTGAAGCAGTTTGCTGGCTTCTTCACAATCTGTTGTTAGTCTTCTGTGATGTTAGAAGATGCTTTGCTGTTATCTATGTTTTTCCATGCTGAAACATCCTTAGGTGTGGATGCACGTGCCTGGCTTCCAAAAGAAAAGCAATGACAACAGTAGTTCTGTCCTCATTTCATTCAAATGCTCACTTCTCAAATGAGAACATCATCCTCACTAATCACATGTCCTCCATGCTTCTCTCTTCTTCCTTTTCCAGATCTACCTTCACTTTTTCCATTTGTTCCTACTGCTCTTTGTCCATTTCTGTTCTTCCTTCCTCCTCTTCACTTCTGACATTGCCTTTCTGCCTCTTTTTGTTCTCTTTACTGTGCAGATTTCTCTTCTTGGAATTTTTCAGAAGAAATCTGAACAAGAATGTCAACTTTAGATGCATTATTAATTATATTCCGTAAACTATTATTTATCTATTATTAACTGAGAGTTAAAATTTCTGAAAGATATATGCTCTATGTACTTATTAAACTTGTTTTGAAATCTGTGGGAGTTTTCTGGTCACTGTGACCAATGGCGCCTGTTTTCTCTATATGGTAAATGTTTTATGCTTTTTTTTAGTATTTTTTCTTCTTCCAGTAGATACTTGCCTTTGTGATACCTGATGACTCTTACACTAATTTGCTAGTTTTTAGCGTCTCAAAATGTTGCTACTTAAGATGTATTCTTGAACCTCTGCCAACTTTATATTTCTCCCTGTATTTTTTTGAAGTTGTAGCAAGGCAGGGGGCAGGTACAGGGGTTTCCTTCAGCCCCAGAAAAGAGGACACTGAGGAAACAGGTAAGATCTAAAAAAGCATAAAACTCTTGTTAGCTGAATGGTCATCTAGAGGGTCACTGTGGTGAAATGGCAAAGCTACTGCAGCCTGTATTTCTGGAGTTCTAAACTAGGGCTGAGAAAAACTTCCAGGAGATATAAGATGCATACCTGAATAGCCATATTACTTTGCAGTATGATGTCTCTTTTAAAGAGGGCATGGGGGGGGGTGCTTCTGGGCTCCAGGTTTTCTGTGAGGCTGGTCTTGGATATTTACAGTCCTGGAATTGCAGGTTTTGGGGGTCTCCACTGGGTGGGCAGCGGGATGGATGGGCTGAGGGCTCTGCATGCTCCCGGGCTCGCTCCCACACCTCTTCCCAGCACTGCTGCCTTGGCCCATTGGCAGGGGAGCATGGAATTGGGGCAGGTGAGCAAAAGGCCATGGATACCTGGTGTGAGGGAAACACCATACCTGCCTCTGTGAGTGATGCTGAAGTGCACAAAAACCCAAAAATCTTATTGCTAGTGAGGGTAAAGGAGAGAGAGGGAGTTACCTGAGCTTGGCTACACCTGTGCTTAGGGTGAAAAATGAGCTGAGGCACCTGGGGAACTCTTTCTGGCGTGGGGCAGCCCCAGGGGCGGGTCTCGTGTGGGGCGATGCCGGCTGTGAGGCTGTGGGATCAGCCGAGTGGGAGCTGGGGATGGGCGCCCTCAGTGCCCGGCTCTGGGACAGAGCGCTCCTGCTGCCCCTCGGAGGGCGAGCCCCGCAGCGGGCTGGGGCTGTGCTGGGAGAGCTGGGACAGCACCTGTGGGGACAGGGAGCCTGGCTGTCCCTCAGTGTGGCTGGGACAGCACCTGTGGGGACAGGGAGCCTGGCTGTCCCCCTGTGTCTGGGACAGCACCTGTGGGGAGAGGGAGCCTGGCTGTCCCTCAGTGTGGCTGGGACAGCACCTGTGGCGAGGGGGAGCCTGGCTGTCCCTCAGTGTGGCTGGAGAGCACCTGTGGCGAGGGGGAGCCTGGCGTTCCCTCCATGGTGGGCGCGGGCTCTCTGAGGAGGCGGCGGCCATCTTGTGGTGGTGCGTGCTGGTGGCAGAGTTGCCTGGCTGCAGCAGCCACAGCCACGAAGAACACACTGGGTAAGTCTTTGTTCTCTTTTTTTATCCTCATTTCATGGGAGTTTCTTCAGCCCACGCCCCTGGCAGCACCTGCAAGCACCATTTCTGATCTCCACTGCCCTTCTGCTCCTGCCTGCTGCTGTGTGGGAGGTGCTGGCTGGGGTTGGCTCTAGGAGGCAAGACGGCCTGAGCCAGGGAAAACTGGAATGATGTGGATACTGTGGTGACTGTTCCTCCAGAGAGCAAATATTTCGATCTAGAGGTAAATCTGGTCTTTCTGTTAATGTTTTTATATTTATGTGATGCAGGAAAGTGTCAGAACAAATCATTAATAGGACCCAAGTGTTGTGGTGTCATCTAAATCTCATAAGAGAATTTCCCCAATGGTGTAACTTGCTGACTCTTAAAATGCATATTCTTGGTCCTTCTGTCCCTCTTCTGTTTCTTGCTTCACCTAAGTTAATCAACTACACCAGGGATCTAGTTTTGAAGTTTCATTTGTTGTGGTCAAAAAAGGCCCTTCAAATGCATTATCAGGACTGTAGTGGACTTCAGACAGAAAAACTGGGGAGAAAATATTAACGCCTTGATGCAGACAACTAATAACCTGGAATATGTGATCTTGTCCTAATCAACACAACTGATGCCTTGACTGCTCTCCTTAAGGCTTGACTGCACTTGGCTGTCTGTCTAGATTAAATGTTTACAATTAACTTAACCTCTACTGGGCACAAATGGTAGAAGGCCATGCTATGCAGTAGAGAGAAGCTGCAATATGAGACAGGTGAGTTTGTGCTGTCTCTGAGCTGCTAGGTAATTTTGTGCATGCTTTCTCCACCTCTCACAGTCTGCTGCCTACACTGCAAGGCAGCAAAATCCAACTTTCTGCATCTAAGTATGACCCTCATGCGTACAGGCATGGCTAAGTAACCTGAAACCACATTTATTGTAAGTGAATGCTTTAGTACACATACTTAGGGGTATTCTGGTTTACAGGTGAGGTCTGGAGAGGAAAAAAAAATCTAGCTATTGTCTCCTTGTTAATATAATATATAATTCTTAACTTTTGATACAAAATTAAAAGATCAGAGAGAGGAACAATAAAATGAACAACCAAAAATTAGACTCGATTCCACTTAAGGAAAAGCTTAGGAAGGTGCAGAAAAATCCTGATGTTTTGTTTTAGTCCCGCCTTAACCTCTCAACGCGTTTTGCACATCTGTAAGCCCTGAAGCTCTTCAGAATGCTCTGTCAGCACCATCTAATGAACAACCTGGGTAATTGTAATGGCCTATCAGGTGGCTGCTGCTCTCTTTGGACATCACTTGTCCCCTTATTACTAAGGTGAGTTCCATTCTCTTTTGCTGCAATGAAGATCCAAAGACTCATTTGCAGATGCTTTGCATATTTAGTAGTGGTGAATATTTTAATAATTACAGTTTCATTTCTGTAATAGTTGTCATCCAAAGATCTTGAAATATTTTAGAAACTTTAGAAAGATTTGAGGTTCAGATATACTTCCAAATCTTTGAACCAGTATTGAGCCTTTAAATGATGTGATAATTAACAAGTCTCCTGAAATCTTGTACGAGACAGCAGTCGTAAAGAGATTGATTAAAAAAAAAATCAAAATTAGCAAGTGTTCTATAAGCCAGACCGAAGTTGCTGGATCAACACTTGTGACTTCAATTATCAGACCTCAACTATTGGGTACATTATTAATTAAAAAGGCAAAGGGATCTACAAACAGCAATCTGTGTCTCTTCCTGACAAAGCCCCGGTTTTCTTGCTAGGTTTAGCTGAAAGTACAAGAGAGTAAATTGTAGAAATAAGCATTTCTTTAGCAGTAGAAGATTGTTTTCTCAATATACATTTTAAGGGCACTACTTGGGAAACCCATATGAAAAGAATGAACTTCTGTTGTGGAGAGGAAGGAGCAGGATTTTCCCTGAAAAAAGGAAGGCATTCTGTTTGGGGGTATTCATTGCTTTTCCCCGCAGAGCTGGCCTGTGGTACAGGACGCTAAGGCACCAGCAGAGAGAGCCATTGATTCAAGGATGTGTGGAAAGCTGCATACATGATACAGCTTGCTGGCACGGCACAACGCTGAATGTGTGACTGTAAAAGCTCACACAGATTTTAAAGGAGATAATTCTTGTAGAGAAGGATCTTCACTTTCTAAAGACCCTCTCCCACTCCCCACAATTTTTCCCCTCTGGACAAATTTGCACGAGGATCACCCAGCATTAAAGGCCCAGATCCGTGCCTCAGCTGCTTTTATACTCCCTGCAATGTGTAGGCTTTAATAATTTACCTAAGTTATGTGCAGAGCTTGTCTCAAAAGAACTTACACTGTGGGGGTGATCTCATGTGCCGTGGGATGTTGGTCAGGAAAGGGCAGGGAAAGAGACACGTGAATTCCAAATATGTAGTAATGAGTCTTGGAACTGATATTGAATGTGGTGGGGTTCAAATTCATCATAACAACATGAACTGTTCTTCCTTAAGTTGTCAGTTGCTGTGGAGACCGACAACGTCCTTAGCACTGTTGAAAGTGGCTCATCCTTAGGTGGGGCAGCTGCTGTCATCCTGCTCTGAGCTTCCTTCCCAGCGTGTGCACCAGTCCTTTTTGGCATAAGACTATTGCAAGGCCAAGAAGAACACAGCATTCCCAGCTGTTCTGTTACCCGTGACTATTTGCAAAGCTGAAATGGGTCTATTTACTTTTGTTGGGATGTGTGTAGTTGCTCAACAGCTTCTTGGTCCATAAGCGAAACCCTGTAAGAATTCAAAGCCTGTACAAATCTCAACAGAGAAAGCTTGACTGAAGCTGAAACTTCTCACCTTGCTGCATGCTGGAAGCTTCCTGAATTCTTGATGTTATGTGTTCTTAATTGGCAGAATTTCTCTTACTTGGCCAAACCTTTCTACTGTGGGGGTAATGAAATCTGAAACCGGGCAAGTTTAGTGTGGTTCTGAATTTCATCACAAATCACATCTCACACTTCTTATTTCTTGCCTGAGGGAGAAAAACTCCAGTATCTTTGTCTCCAGAAAGGAGGCAACGCCTGCATAGTTCCTCCATGCTGGCCGGTTTTATTGACTCAGTGATAATTGAGGAAGGAGTCAGGTATCAGCTTGTGTGTGATACTGGCACGTAGAGCCCTGTACGACCCAAGGCCGGCCCTGATGATACAGCAAGGAAGAAGCAGTGATGGCAGCATGAAAAACAGCATTTTGCTGACATACCTTAGAATTGTCACTGAAGGTTAAAGTGCAGAGGGAAGAGAAAAGAAATTACATACTGCTAAACAGAGTTCCTTCTTTACATATGGAGTACTGACTTCAGGTATCCAGAATCAACAATATCTGCTAAGAAAAGCCAGACTGATATTATGCAGGCTATGTAATGAAAATACCAAAATGGAGAGAAGACTTTAAAGATGAGGGTTTTTTTCCAATGACAACCACAACACAAAAAGGAAACTTCCTGATACAATCTTCTTTTTTTCCCACATTTGTCTGATCCTTCAGAACCTCTTAAGCCTTGCATGAATTCTCAGTAATATTTTTGTATTTCTCACTAATATTTTACATTTTATTTCTTATTATTTCATATTGTGGTAAGTATGTAAATGACTTTCTCACAGAGCTGAGCAGCTTCAGAAAGTATCAGGAACAATAAAAGCCTGTATGCTTGCTGCTCTGGATGTTTAGGTCTTATTGGTCTTAGGGTCTATGTACTTCTGCTGCTTTGTTGCCCCTATCTTCCTCACTAGAAAAAATGCAGCCCAAGTCTTTTTTTGGTAGTTGCTGTCAGTTCTACCAGCCATGCTGCTGCTTCTGTGGTCTCGTGCTGTCACCACTGTGCCTTGACATGTGCAGAGTAGATTGTGATAATGCTGGGTGTGATTCCAGCACTGGCCTCAATCTGCTTTGAGGGAGTGGGGGGTGTGTACTGTAGATTTAACCAGCAGCTGCTTCTTCTTCTCCGTGGATGCTGCACTACCTTCAAGAGTACTAGTACTGAGAAAATTACTGGTGTTCATCTGGCCAAGGTGTAATTGGGAGAGAAAAGGTCTCTAGTTGTCTTGCACTGTATCTGCAACAGGGAATAATGGGAAACACTCATGGAATTACAATAATGGGAGATTTCTCTAAAGTTATCTCAGATCAGTGGGTTTCTAAAGCATCCCACAAAAACAGTGTGGCCTACAATAAAAACTGTTTATTTACATTACTGGGATACTGCAATATTTTTGGTCTGTTGGGATGCACCTTATCTTTCTCACCTCTTTTTCTGTCTTTTAAATGCTTTTCCCCTTTGACCTTAATGACCTTAATGATTTGAGATTTCACATCTTCAGCAGCTTCAGGTCCTTACCACAGTATCTGCACTGCAGGAAGTAGTGCTTTGCCTTGAAAGATTTAGGGACTTCTTGGAAGGTTGTTGTAAGGAGAAGAAAAGGAAAAGAAACTAGCAGACAAATGAGTTCTGTGGAAACAGCCCTGGAGGGAGTTTTCAGAGCTGGGATGTACAGTTGTTACAGGCTTACTAACAAGAGATTCCATATGTGTGGAGTTCAGAAAAGAGAAATCAACTAGGAGATGAAACCCATGCTGTGTGAAAAGGTGTGCTTTAGGAACTTCCCTGGTGTGAGCAATGGGTAGCCAGGAGAGTTAAGAGCTTTAGCTAACAAATGCTGGAGAATAACAGATAAGAGAGTGAGGCTCCCTCACTAATGCACTCGACTGTTTTCTTTAGTGTTCAAAACAGCAGGAGAGAACTCGCCTTGCTCAGCGTTAGCGGTTCTGGCCTGATACACACATGAAAGTTTTGTACATGTAAAGTACAAAAGGGAGCATGTGGCTCTTTTCCATTAGTTTCCTTTGATGAACTTCTCTCTAATCTGCTCCTTCCCTCTTCTCCTGGACTTCCATATGCCTGAAGCCAGGCCTAAGTTACTGAATGCTGCACTGGTGCCAGCATGGCTATTTGTGCCTGATCTGAGGTGATGGTGGGAAGAGACTGAGCCTGCAGTGACCAAGCATCAGCAACTGGACAGCAAAGATGTTTTACCCCACATCTGCACTCAACTGAGCTGTATGACAAGGCTGAGGGGAACCTCAGCATCACATGAAGATCGCAGTTGCAGAACTTTAAGCATCTGAGCAGCATTTCCTTAGCATCTGAGTGATGCTGAGCTTCTATTAAGTCAGTTCCTTGGAATAGTTATCACAGCAGTAAAAGCTGCTTAAGAGAAAATGGAGCTGGCAACAAAAGCTCTGAACAACCGGTAACTGATCCTCTGCAGAAGGTAACAACAAAGGCAGGTGAACGCAGTTAAGATTCTTGTCAGAGCACCAGAATTAAGTGGGGCATAGGATAGTAGTTGAGGAGTTAATAAAGCTTTTCTTGTTCTTAGCAAGACTTTCTGATTTCATTATTAACATTGCATGACAAACCCTTCTTACTCAGTTACAGGTGGTATCTGTTCCTTGATCCTGTTTAAGCAATGGAGAATTTAATTTATGTGTGACACTTGAACCCAACAACTAAGCTATTTTAAGACTGTGAAAGTGTGCATGGGATGATAATATGGTGTCTATCTTTATAGACTTTTATGAGAAGAGGATAAAATTTGTTTTGTGGTGACTGTTCTGTTCAGAAAAGTCAAGGTATGTCTAGTTCTTTTTAAAAATATTAATTTCAGCTTTTGAGTTGCATTTGTAAAAGAAAATAATGTGTTTTTTCTCAGAAATTGCTGAACAGATAAAGTCAAGGGAAAAAAGGGAGGGCTAAACTTTCTTTGATTAAAGTCTTGAGGAATTAAATTGAGCATTAAAATAGATTTGTACCATCAGTCTCCTTAGACGTGAACACTGCTAGGCTTAATGAGAAAGTACTGAAGCAGAATGACAGTTTCTTATTAACTCAACAAGACTGGTCTAGCTATTTCCACATTGCTTTTGCTTGCTCATTAATGACCTTCTGCACTATAAAAGAGCAGCCCAAACACTCTAAGCCCCTGGGAAGACCTTTTTATATGGTCTATCAGATGTTAAATGGCCTGCTAGCAGTGAAGAAACAACCCCGTGAAATGCTGATCAGCGTTTTTGTCTTGTTCTGGTGCCTAGACAAAAAAACTATAATTGATTAAATTGTCTACTGCAAGATAACAAATGCAGGTGACATGCTAAGCCTGAGTCACTGATGTCTGCACTTCATTCCAGCCAAATCCAAGTTGACTTCAAAGTAATGGAGTCACAGCTGTAAGTAGCTGAGAAAAGATAAAGCTGTCAAACTTACCATGAACACCACTGTAAATGAGTGAACAGCCTAGAAGGAAAATGTTTGTCATTGACCCATCATTCTAAAAAAGCAGAAAGTTATAGCAGGAAGTTCAAATACCACGGATGTGATTGTTTCCTTTGCGTGCTGGCTGGGTAGCTCAAGGAGTGCTTGTGTCACAATCTGAGCAGCTTCTTGCAGCTGGAGCTAACACTCAGATCCTGGATAGGTCTGCTTTGTTAGCCCAAGCCTCACCTCCGCAGCCACTCCCTGCAGCTGGGCGGAATTGCAGATATTTCCAGGTGATGCCTGGCTGTAGGTAGACAGCTGAAACAGGAATGCTCACCGGATTGGGAAGTGGATAAGTCAGGGTGTGAACTTTGGGCAGTGAGTGAACTTCTTGTCTAGCAGTGTTTCACCGAGTTCAGTGGGCTCTACTCAAGCTTGTCTGTCAGTGTGGGGGATTGCTGTGGTTGGGGGGAGCAGCTCACACAGCTGAGCCTTGAGGTACTTTGAACTCAGCGCAGTGGAGCCTTCAAACACGCACCATTTTCTGCTCTGAGTGTTCACCGTGTTCTTATAGCTTGGGAAAGTAGAACTGAAAGCTGTGTTAATGGTTTTCAGACATAGTCCTTGACTTTGTCCAAAAGAAATCTGAGTCTGGAACAGTTTTTAAAAGGAGATTAACTTTGAAACTTTTTTGTTTGTTTTGCTTTGGTTTTGTTCTCTGTTTATCTGAGTTGGAAATTGGTGGGTATGCAGGCAGTTACTTCAGTAGGCATCAGCACAAGTCTGTTGAATCAAGCAGTATCAAGGTACCTATATAAAATCAAAATAAATGCCTGCACAATTCCCTTTGGACAGAGATTAATGATTTGACTTGATATGAAATCCCTGTCCTCTAACCTGGAAAGCTTGCAGCTGTAAAAGGAATAGTATTTAATAATAGACCAAGACTTGATTTCAATGGAAGCATTGTCTGAGTAGGGATATCAGAGCTTGGTTCCAGAGCACTAGTAAAAAAAAATAAAATAAAATAGCCTTTTTATTTATTGGGCACTCAGACTTGAAGACTCCCAGGTGCCTATTAGTCTAAGGGCTTGTCTGTACAGGAAAGTTAGTGTGCAATATGTTGGAATATGAATTTACAGTGCACCAACTCCTCTGTGGTCCCCCTGTGTTTGGATATTTTTAGCACACAGTAATGCTGCCTTTCTCCATGGCAGTTCATTCAGCTTTGAAAATAAAATAAATCACATTCTGCTTAATGCCTGTGTGGTGAGTGAATGCCAAATAGCCAATGCCCTCTAAACTTGTACCCCAACTTCCTCCTCTCAGCTGGTACTAAGGATGATGTTCAGTGGGGTTCTGACTTTGGCTGGGAAGATAAATGTGATTCTGGTCACTTTTTTAGGAGGGAGAAAAAGAGTGTGTTTTCAGAAGTCCCTGTATTTCAGTTCCCAATGAAGCTTTGAGTATGTAGCAGTTTAGATCAGAGGGTTCCAGTATAACTCTTTGAAAGAGTTATTTTCATTAATATTTTGCAGCTGACACTAAAATAGTGTGTCCTTTGCCCAGCTGAAAGGTATGTGTGGCTTTTTAGAGAATTACATTGAGGTTTATTTGAGGTTTGCTGTACTCTTTTACTTTGTCAGATTTAAGCTCAAATCCATTCAGATAAATGCTTTTGCTGGCATATATTGGTGAGGCAACATCAGAGTGAGAACATGGAAGAGGAATAAAGGAGGGAAGACAGACATATAGGCACTAATCTGCAGGGTTTGGTTTTTTGGGGTGTGCTTTGGTTTTTTGGTGTTTTTTTTGTTTTGTTTTGGGTGGGGTTTTGTTGTTGTTGTTGTTTTGGTTTTTTTGTGGTAGTGCTGAAGTTTGCTGTGTTTTGAAACTGTCAGTGGAAGGTGTAAGGCACCTGGAGAACCCTCAGTTTGCTCACAGTTCTTGTAGTGAAAATTTGGCAAAAAAACCCCCTGTCTGTTGGTGAAGCCTTGAAAGATGGGGTGTTGTTTGCTTTTTCTCTTAACCTGGAAGGAAAAGTGCAGCAATGACTCTCAAAATAATATCTATTTTTAGGGAAAAGGGGAATAGGAGACAAAAGTCTTGCTAATTTGGTGTAATCCTTACTTGATCTATTCACCTTGGGAAGTAAATTCCTTCACCCTTATTATTTTGAAAATGTACCAGCTTGCATATAAACGTTAGGAACTGATGAAGAATCTTGCACCTTTCACAGAATTGATGCTACCTTGTTGTTCTGCCTCAGGTATCCATGGTATGTCAGAGGAATGCAGCAGAGAACCAAGGTCCGACTTAATCCCTTTATCCTGCATTAATCTGAAACTCCCAGAGAGAGACAATCCTGACTTTGAGGCTCTCTGAATTCACCATCAGTGCTCCTGCTTCCTAGAGAAACATGAGGGAGAAATAAGTTATAGGTCCATGCACCTAACAAATGGTGTGGCATGAATTAGGCTAAATTTCACACAACTTATTTTAAACTGGCTCATTTCCTGAGAAGGATCTACTTTGTCAAGTTCTGCCCTTCTGTATGCTAAAAAGAAACACAAACACATTAATGCTAAAGTGAATTATTGTCTTTTCCCCATCTTTGTTGTTAAACAAGTGAAAAATTATTCCATTCAGTTGGAGAACTAAAGCAGGCTGGAAGAAGCATTGCTGCTTTGTTTGTCATATGTGTGTGCAGAGAAGATGCACAAATCTGATGGGAAGGCTGGGATCCTCACCGGGGAGCTGTACCTGGAGTCCACACATGATGCTGACTGCAGAGCACTTTTCTGTGGGAGTTCCTTCTCACTCCCAACACCATAAGACTGAAGGAGAAGAAATGTGAGTTGGATGTCAACCACAGTAAGTTGTCTTCATGGGATGACTGTGGTGAAGCAGTCAACACTAGTTACTGCTGGGGACTGGTTTGTGTGACATTTGCAAACACACAAGTTTGCAGCTAGAGCAGATCAGAAAAAACCCACATCCTTTACTACAGTCATGCTGGGAGAAGGTTCTCGTCCAAGTCAAATTGTGCCTTGACCAGCTCATGAAGGGCACACAGCTTTTCCCTGCCTGTGGTGTTTTTAAAGCCACGCTATGCACTGATATGATCACAAAATATTTGAGCTCATGATCTCCTGTGTTGTAACTGTGGTGAGGATAAACCTAAAGCAAGGACAGCACAGCTACAGGTAGGAGCATCAGTGTTAGTGTAGTTAACCCTTTCTTTTATTCAAAGGAATCGCCCCCCTACTGAACTTGTGTCTGAGTTTGACCTTAAATGACTTTCACAAAGACCAAGAGGGAGACTGTCAGGCTGGGCCTTGCAAGCAGCCTGGCTCCTGATCTTCTGCTGAAGTCACTAGACCAAATGTCTCTGTCCATTCAGGCTGAATGAATTCTTAGTCTGTGCTGCATTTCCTCCTTTGAATAATAATTGTTAATGAAAAGGAAAATGAGAGAACAAGGTAATGACAGATAGCACAGAGAAAACATTGAAAAGTGAAGAAAGAAATGTCTGGGAGTGATAGCAATGCTGTTATTCCCATGTTAATGATTCAAGAGTTTTCTGACTGCCATAGAAGCAAAACTAGTACTTACTGCAGTCTGTAGAGATTTGAGCAATGCAGGGAAAATTTCTAAATTGGTCACTAATGGCCCCCATGTTTGTTCTCAAAAGATATCTTCCCTCCTGATGGATGTAAGGTGGTCTCTGAGATGCAGGATTCTCCTTTGCAGGTCTAAACCTGTAGTTAATTAATCTGAAATTTTTCCTATGTGGACTTACTGGTTAAGAGAGCTTAATAAATTACTGAGACACCAATCTCAAAGAAAACAGGCAGAACTCCCAATCATATCATCAGGTTTATCTCTGCCAGGATTGCATGAATGTGCCCTTAGTATCTACTGTAGTTCCATGTCTGCTGTTCTTTTCACCCAAGCACAAATACCAGTGATTCTAGTAGCTCTTAAATCACTTTTTCCTTCAGACTGTGCATTTTGTTGTAACTACACTCACCTCCCCTGCTCCCTCCCCTGTTCTGAGGTCAGTTGCCTGTGACAGATACTGTGTTCTATTTGGTATGTGCAGCTAACCACTTCTGATTTTAGAGAACATGGTTTTAATTAGTTCTCTTCCTCTCTGGTTGCTGAACAGAGTTGGCCTCAGGTGGAATTTTTTAATTGTGCTATTGCTGTCTGTTACACAATCTGGAGCTCTGTTTCTTAGAGAAAATTTGAAACAAAAATGAGACTTTTTGTAGCAGAATTCACAGGATGCTCAAACTTCAAAAAGTCATGTGAGCAGTTTTTTCACATGTGTACAGTAATGTGCATAGAAGTTCAAGGAGGTATTGACTTTCCTCTCTGTTTATTTGGTTTCACTACTTTTTAAAAATATTTACCAAAGTATCTGCTGACACGTTTACATGATGCTGTGCAGTTGTGGTACTGGAGTTGCCTGTTTCTGCTACCTCTTTAGGAACTGGTGTCCTGAGATATTTATGGGGAGCTCCGGGCTTTCTCTTCTCCCTTTTCTCACTGGCATCAGTTCTTATGTTTGACTGACCTCTGTGTGATTCGGTTTGGTACTTTGTTGGAAGATTTTTATGATTACTACTACTCTTATTATTGTTTTGTACCTTTTCTTTTGTTTGTTTTGCTGGGCTAGCTTGCAGCTGCCGTGAAGCAGCAGTTAGTGGAAGACCTGGCTGCTGATTTCTTTTCCTGTGTAATCCTTGGGAAAACAGCAGCTTCTCAGCCAGTACAGGTGAGAGCAATTCTCTACCATCTTATGGGCATTTGCCAGAATATATAACGTTGTTGGAAGATTCTGAGGGTTTTTGTTTGTTTGTTTTTACCTAAGACCTTGCTCTAAGCTATTTAAATACACTCTGGAAAAAGCTATCTGTAGTTTGAATACACCAGGCCCTTATCTATACAGCCTCCAGAGTCTCCTATCTCCAAGGCCGTGGTTTCCAAGATTTGGTAGGGTTCCTGTGAAGATAAATAACATCAGAGGCATGACCTTTATCCTTGGTGCTGTTTAAATAGCTTAAATATCTATTGACTTCATGCCTTGTGGTTTCAGTTGGTGAAAAGTGAACACTAAAGAAAGGAAGAGCTGACCTACAGTGTATCAGATGAGTTATATCTTCATTTAAAGTTCTCTACAAATACAGATGTCTTTTTTCAAAAAACTTCTCCCCTCAGCACTGTGTTGTGGCTGGTTGGTTTTGAGAGGGAATCTGTGCTTTCACATGGAACCTAGCAAAAGAAGATACTAATTTCTGTTGTAGATACTAAAGTTGTTGAGGGAAATATGAAGACGAAAGCAAAACAACTGGGGAACCTTCTTTGTCTGCAAATAAATATTCCCTAGTGGTTCTTAAAAAAAAAAATCTCTAAATCATTTGCCCAGGTAGTTCTGCATCTTTGTGTGGATTCTCTGTTGGAAGAGAGGGTGAAGATAAAGAAATGTATCTGCATTTGCCCCATAAAGGGCAGTACACCCAATATATGACAGAAGTCTCTACACTAAAGCATCTCTATGTGTTTCCTTCGCTACACATGAAGGACTCCATGTCTTCTATATTTACAGTAGAGTCCCACTTTCATGAAACTCAGCTCTGGAATAATCTGTTGATAAACCCCTTCCCCTCCTTTTTTTTTATTCAGAGACCTGTGGAAAACCTATTTAATGTAAGGCAGTGTGATGCAATGCCTACTTGAGTTTGGAGACAGTGCAAAACTAAGCAAAGACTGATTTGGTCACCAGGACTGATGAGTTAACTCTGGCCTATTTACTGGACTGTTCAAAGATCAGGAACACCAAGAACAGTGCTCAGCTGTGGCCTGGGGACCAAGGGGAGGGATTTTAAAGAGTGTCCTTTTCTTTGGACTTGGTTCCCCATAGGAATATTAACCATGTCTTTAGACTGCATAAACTGGATTGTTCTTTACATTCTGGTGGTGCTAAATATTATTGTTCTGGTGACAGATAAAACTCTGCAGCTGCGTGATAGTGTCATGTGATCAGATACACTGTGGAGGAAGAGGACACGAGTGTTTCTCATTCCTCTCACTCACATAAATGCTGTATATTCTTTTCTTCTGGTCAGCTCTCCCCAAAGACTGTAGAATTTTCTGCGAAGATGACCAAAAGTTTCAGAGCCATGACATACTATGAATTGTATTTAATATCTGAATTATTATAAATAGTTCTCATAATTGGAAGTAATAAAAGTTAGCTCCTGAATGTGGCCTCAGAGCCGTCCTTTTCTGGGCTTTGGATGATGGTGTAATGTCACCATGAACCATTAGCTGCAATTTTGCACGGCAAATGCAGCTGCATTTCACTAGTGGCCATCTACAATCTGCTTTCATAGCCCAGGGTTTATTTTTGTTAATGTTTTTAAAGTGCTTTTAATTAAATGGCATAGAAATTTCTATTATTCTAACATCTGTTCCTCTCTGAGAGTTTGTGTAACCTGAAGGAGCTGTGCAGCTTTAAACCAAATCCATAGCCTGTGTCCCTGTGAAAGAGTGAAGAAATACACTGGTTATGTTTCTGTGGTTCCACACTGCTGTTTGCATCATGCCTTCACTTTTCCATCAGCAGGGAAGGTCTCAACAAATTCTTTCAGTTTCTGGAAACAGTAGGTTTTGGACAGTGTTGAAAAGTCTGGGGGGTGGCTGTGGTGGTACAGTTGCAGATGAAAGGAAATATTCAGCTGGCACCCTGAGTCTCTCTTATGCTGACAAGGACATGAAAAGGTTTCGGGCTTTCTGCCATTTCTTGCCCTAAGAATAGCCTATCCTTTTGATTTTTATCCATTGTACTGCTTCTTGATCTGCTTTATCTTATGAAACTTTTCCAAGATGTCTTTTCACATCTCAGTTTCTGCTATAAATTCCCTTTCCAAAGCTGTTACCCTGAGATATGGTAAACTCTCCCAGCTTGAAAGGAAAATGTCTGTATTTTGTAATTTTAAAAGTCTTGTGTACGTTTGTGGTACTGTAGCATAGTTAGTGTGAATAACGGGAATTTGTCTGAGATATAGACTTTAAGTCTTGTATTCAGACTGCGTTGGGGTGGGGAGCAGATTTCAGAGAAGCACCTATCTGCTAGCTATTGCTTACATAGAACAATCCTCACTATTTATTGTGATGGTCTGACAGAAGCTTACTTATCAATCATTACATGGAGGTGTGGCTTGTTGGGATGTTGAGCTTATTCAGATGGACTGGCAGCCTGTGTGTAAAACGGGCTCAGGGCTGGAACAGCAAAATTGTTGCAGAGCAGGATTGAGCTGAGTTGGCACTGAGGTGTGGGAAGCTCATTTAATGCAAGTTGTAGCTGGTGGTATCAGTGCTTCCCTTTCATGAATGCAGTTTAACTTTGCTGCCAGCCTGGCAACTTCCCACTGGGATAATGTAATGCAGCTGCGAGATTATTTTGGCTCTGTGCTAACTCCTTCCTATGCCTTTTTTTAATAGTCTGTCTCCTGCCTTTCCCCATTCAGTCATAAAACCTTTCTTAACATTTGTTCTACTTTTAAGAGCTAGTAAGGGCATGGCAGTTGATAGCAGAGCCAACACCCTTCCATAAAAATGCACTTTTCAGCAATGAAATCTGCTGCTTTTTGGGGAATTTCAGGAGTTGATGCTGGGGAAATGTGTTTTGGTTTGTTCCCTTTCTCTGCTAGCTATCCCTCATATCACAAAATTGGCTAAGAGGCAGGTTTTGTATTTTTGTAACTATTTAAAACCTGGGCTGAGACTTTGAAATGGAATAACAATCTAGCTTGCCTGAGTCTTGATCCACTTAAAGTGATATGAAAAGGCCTGAGCTCCACTCTTAGGAAACAAGGTTTTTCAGATTATTGATCCTTCTATGAGAGTCAGGGCCAAGTTTGGCTCTCCAGATACTTGACATGTACTCTCGAGTGTTGGTTTAACCTCGTTGTCACAATTATTTTGTAACAAAAGTAATTATTGATGTTGTAAGTCATGTATCAATTATGGTAGAATGAGATTTGTTGTTTTAATCATAACTAAAAGAGGCTCAATTTCTATTTTCCAGCTTTCCAGTTCTTACACATCAATGCAAAGAATTTGAGATTATAGTTAAGCTTCTTACTTCTTTCATAGCATTAAATCCAGCTTTTAAAATCAAGATAAGGCCCTCTTTCAAGGCAATGAGGAAATTATCAGAATCAGGGTAAGGCAAAGGTAGCTAACTACACTCTGTCTTGGATTGCATTCTTGTTCAGAACCTGCAACCCATCCTTTCGCATGTGATTATTTTCTTCTGGCGTTTGACCTTTAAATAAAAATGTAAATAATTCGGATTTCTTGTGTGGAAACCACAAATATGGAGGAAGGTAAACTGTAGTAGTGACAAACGTTAGTGTCTTCAGTGGCTGAAACAATAGACCAGGGTGGGGAAAACTCTCCTTCTGCTTAGTTAATTCCTTACTTTTTAACGGCACATGAGGGGCCCAGGTAAAACTTTCAAAGAACCCAAACTGACCTCAGAGGGAAAGGAGACTGCTTTTGTGTATCTGCCCTTTTTTCTTAGCAAGCAGGTGATGACTTCAGCTGCTTTAGTAAGAACTACTTCTCTCCACAGCCAATGTGGTAAATTGTTCCAGTTTCTCTTCTAAAGTTCTTTCCCTGTCCTTGTCCTGACAAACCATTCCTGTTAAGGGAGATCTCTTTCTGCCGCTTTTGTTGGTGCCATTGTGTTACAGATTGTTTGGAGTGCCTTTTCAAGACCTGCGATTAGGACCTGCAAAAGATCTGGGAGAATTTCTTTGTCTTGGTTTTTCCTGTGTCATCCCAGGGACTCACAGGCAGGCCCTGTTCTTTGCCTTCCTGCTCCAGCCACTGTGGGGGTCAGAAGGAGACAGGGGTCAGACATGGAGACCTGGGCTAAGAGTTAAAATAAACCCTTGGGAGAAAGAAATTTAGACATAAAATAATTTTTCAGGTTTTAAAAAAATACTGAGCGACCTGCTGCTAGAGGCAAGCTCAGTGTCCTTAGGACTGACTGACTATTGGGAAATCCAGCTTTTGATTTGTGTTTCTTAAAAAAGGTTTGCCCCTGTTGCTGTCTTGACAGCGTGGAGTAGGAAAGCAGCAAGAGATTGTCAAAAGATGCGTATTGAAAATTACCGGTCAGCGTCTGGAGGGTGCCGTCACCAGCGAGTAAAGGCAGACATCTGTAGGATGCTTTGGGTTCCAGAGATATTTTTATGAATGAAAGGTGCTTGTGACTGGAATGCATGCTGAAATAGGCAGTGCTAATGGAGTCTCTACGATCTCCTTATCTTCACTAGTAAATCTGCCCCCGAAGATAAATATTTAATAACATTCCGATTTGGTTGTACTTGCTAAAGGTGATTGCACTAATGACCCATAATCCAATAGATCCATCTGTAGTGAATAACACTAAGGGTTCAATCCTGTGCTGCTGATTTAGCAGGATGTCTGCTTAATTGGCCACATTTTGCTGTTGCAGCACTTGCTCACTGATCAAACGATCTGTTCGGCACTGAATGTAGTCCAACCTTTCAGTTCCAAAAGGATAACAATTTGTTTGTCTGTATAAAAGTTAACAAAAATCTCACGTGCTCTTGGGAATCAGTAAATGTGTGTGAGAGAGGGAGAAATTTGAATAGTTGTTTTGTTATGCTTCGGTCAGATGACAAATGTATGTGGTAATATTGCATGCTTGTCAATACTTCTGATGCCAATACTTGTGAATATGGGTCTGAAATTTGCTTTGGTCAGTAATTCCTCTGCACTCAACTTTTCCCTGCAAACATTAGAGAAAGGTGGAACTATGGCTAAAGTAAATTCGTATCACACTTCAAACAAATACCTTAGAATTCTTTCTGTTTGGCAAATGAAGTGCTCGTAATCACTTCAGTGGGAATCTGTCTGGTTTAAGGAATGCAGTGTCTTGACCTAAGACCCCTGCTAACACTTACGTAATGAGACCCACTGAACCATGTGGGACTACTTATGCACATGATTAATTTTATGGACAACTTTATGCAATATGCAGGTCCAGGACAGCACTTAAAACTGCAGTCATCGATTTTTGATTGCAAAGTAACAGACTTCAGTATTAGGCTAGAGTGACAGGAACCCCAGTTATGTTTTCCTGCTGCTTCGCTGTGGCTGGTCTCCTCTTCCTTCTAACCTAACTCTTGTAAGAGAACTGTTGCTTCCATAAATCCTGAAAAAACTTCCAGTAGCTATTTACTCACAAGTTCTTTGTTAGATTGAAATCACTAGTCTTCATTCCAGGAACTTCCTGTAAAAAAAAAAAAGACATAAATAAATAAGTCCTCCCACCCTTCTGCTGTCACTCAAGTATTTGCTTTGTTGCTCAGTTCTGCCGTTCAGAGTAATGATAATTCAAGTAGGTGAAACTGTGTGGGAAGAGAAATAACTGTTTTTATGAGAATTTTCTTAAGACTTTTTCTTTTCAAGCATTGTTCATTAATTTGATGTGTTTTATTGCCAACCCTTTATATAAGAACTGTGTGGAGGCAACTGATCCTGATACCACAGCTTGTTTTCTCAGGTTCTGCAGCCTTGCCAGCAGCACCTTACTGAAGATCTGGACTGAACAGGGACTGGTAGAAATAATCCTCCCACTGTTACTAAGTAGACTTTAATTTAGTAGTTTGAGAGACTGAGTGAAGTTCCAGGATAGGCACAGCAAAACAGTGAGAGCAAAAACGATACCCTGATACCCTTCACAGCCTGAGAGTTCTGTCCTACGCTTATGGTGATAATGCTTGATGCATCAGAAAGTTTGCAGCAGAACTGAAGCATTTCATATACTTGATTTCAAAGGCTTCATTATATACACTGTTAAAAAATCTGAGTATATAAAGCAAGCCCAAGGCAAGAAAGAGAAGTAGCCTAAACAGACAATATTGTTCTTCTGTCCCCTTTTTTATCCTTGCAGTGAATTAGACAAGTTTTCACCTTTTAATCTTTGTGTAGGCTCACACACAACTTCCAGTGTGAGCATTCTTGCTTAAATCTCTATCTTAAGGTCTATTTTCCTGCCCACTCTTCTTCATATTTGTCTCTATTTAATCTAGCTAGTTATGATCCACAAACCTGATCAGGAAAAACTTGCTCACTCAGTTGAGAGTCAGTGGTTGTTGTATCCTGTGTTTTCAGGACTGGCTCTTATTGCAAGTTCACTGAAAATTTCATTTTCTCCTCAATGTGACAGGGTAGAGTTTATCCAGATGATCTGCACGAACTACAAAGGGGTATATGTAGGGGGAATGACCAGAATATTGTTGGAAGAAATAAGTCCAAGTTTCTGCTGGGGAAAATCTGTAGGGAATAGCAGGTTGGCCTATTAGACTGACTGATATAACTGGGAGGAAAGAGAATAGATAAGCTTTTGGACCTGCAAGCCCTTTTCCAGGTCTGCTGATTACCTACCTGCTTAAGGCAGGTTTTGTTTATGTTTTCTGATAAATGCTTTCTGTTACTTCATAGTGAATTTTGTAAGGAGATGTGGCTTGTACCTTATTACTCATTTCTTCTGTCTAAGAGATTTCATGTGAATATCTGTGAAGATTGGATCCAATTAAAAAGGTACTTCAAAGCCTTCTACAGTGAAATTGAGAGCATCTTGAGCAGGGCCTATGTAGTTCTCTTAATACTGCTTATAAAGTGAGCTTTAGTAGCATTATTGTTTAGAAACCAAAATCACAAATGCAGTAAGCAAGCAAGCTAGCTAGACTGGCTAGGCTGACAGCCCCAGAAACAGAAATTAATTTGTTTTCTCCCCCCTAGTTGGGAGCCAGCATAAACAGTGCCAGGTCCCAGGTACACAAACCTGCTGAATGATACCTGAAGACAGGACAGGATGCACGTGAATCTCAGACTGCTTTGGTGAAGCAATGTCAGAGCCAGTTGTGTGGTAGTAGGCTCCAGGATGAGACTGGCCAGGGTCCAGGTAAGTTCACTCTGACTTGGAACTCTGTGGAGGGTCTGGCCTCTCTCTCCTGTGTGTGCAGGCAATGCCAGGGGTAGGTTGCATTTTCTGTGTTTCTTTTGGAGGAGGCTGACCTGAGAGATTTGGTTATCAGCTGAGGGAAAGCAGCTGTCTCCAGCTGTCTGAGTGTGCTTATACAGGTGGGCTCCATAGCTGAAGCACTGGCTGCACCCAGCGCCGGGTCACAAACTCCTACAGGAATGACTCAGAGCTCTAGCTGGCCGATTTTAATGTGACAGACCGTGAAGGAGAGCTTGCCCTTCCCCCTTTTGGCTGAGTCCTCTTTCCTTCTCAAATTCTTGCATAAACTCACTTGGTTCATCTTGTGTGATGATCTTCAAGTGCTGCTGTGAAAGTCAGGAATAACTTGAGAACTCTTCCAGCTTTCCTACCTTTTTTTCTTTTTCCAGTCTTCTTACTAGTGAGTAGCTTGCCAAAGCTGCCCAGATTTTAAGGAGGCAGTAGTGTAGCTTTTTAGCTCTAAACGGAATGTTGTATGTTGTTTCTTTATGATATAGAATTAAAATAACATCAATTATAATTTTATGCCTTTTCAAGTATCTGTACCTTTTCTGCAATCTGCTAACATGAATAAGAAATGCAAAATGATCATATAAGAAGTCTGTTCTAATTATAAGCATATTTTTATTCATATAAAGCACTGTTCTAGTCACCTTGAAATTTCCCTCCAGAGAATGACTGCTAAAAATTTCATGTGCTTTTGCTCTAAAATACTGGATTGCCCTGTAGCTGATTATCCTGTAACAGTAAATAGAAAGACTTTGCCTTATATGTGGTACAGTGAGGAAATTCTTAATATTCTTGTAGACCAGTAGCATTAACATTTTTGCAGTAAGAGGGCAACTTGATATCTGTGACCTGTTGACTCTTACTTGTTTTTAAAAGAAGCCTTCAAAAATCCCTTGTGAATCTCTTGGTTAGAATGGAAAAAGAAAAAAAAAAAAAAAAGGAAAAAAAAAAAAGGACAAGCACCTCCACTGTTCTTTAGTAGAGACTGTTTCAGAATACTTAAAAGCTGTAAATAAAACTGGAACAGCTTTCTTATTCCTGCTTGGAAGAAAATCCATATTCAGACCGTGATTAACCTGGAAGCCAGTTGTTTTAAGATGTTGACTCTAGTTTACTTTGTTATTCCATGACAAATCTGTTAGGACTTTTTCCCCTCAAATGACGTTTTAATGCAGTTTGACATAAAATTCAGATACTTTTTTCACATATATAGAATTACTAAACCATAACTACACCATTGCAAATATAAAATTCTTATCTCAGGAATGGATATCCCTCTACAGAGTTGACAGCTGTAGTGTCTGAAGGCAAAAAGCACAATCTGTGCAGTCCCCTTGGCTTCTAAGGTCCATTCAAGATCTCTCAGTGCTGGGGCTGTTGCAGGAAGGCTTTAATTTTTAAGGACCTTTTCACTAATGGAGATATTCTTGCTTTTTCAGGTGTCTGAATCCTGCAGAAACTGAAGGCTTCTTGCTGCAGAATCGAATATAGAAAGTACTGAAAGCTGCCTGTGGCATGGTATGGCTGAGATCCACGTACAAATGTACAGGAAGGTAAACTGTGATGATAGCAATGTCTCACCTCAGGGGACTGGCCAAAATATGGTGATACTGGAACTGTGAGAGAACCTGCATCAGATGGGCTTTCCTCTGAATCACAGAGTGAAAGAGACCATGCAAGAGTTCTCTGCAGGGAAAGTCTGCTTTGATGACCAGAGAACTCCGAATGGCAAATGTGTGTCACAAACGTGCAGTGTCATCCTGTGGTGTTTGTGTGCTAGATATGGCCATCGTGCTGTCTGAAGGGAATAATGCAAATGGTTGTTAACAAACGTGTAGTTAAGAGGACTAATTGGACAGAAACAGCTCAACTATTTCAGTCCGACAAAGAGATGAGTGGGCTTAAGATGTTGCTTAAGATAAGTGCATTTCAAAAAGGAGGTGGTGCAGAGGCTTCAAAAGGTCTCCCAAGAACCACCTGAGAGAACTCCTTACCTTCCTGCACTAGTGGCAGTTTTACCATTGGGTTCACAAGACCAGGATTTTGCCCTGGGAATTCAAATCAGAGCAATCTCTGTTCTGGTGAACAATCTCAAAGCAGAGCTTGGAGCTTTTTCTACAGTCTTTAGCTGCAGTACCTACAGTAACTTGAAATTAAAAGACATTGTTCAGTTAGTGATAACTGCTGCAAGGTATTTTACCTGGCACGTGACAGCCTGTGGCAGTGGATCTGTTTATGGGCTTGCTGTGTGCAAGATGCTGTGATCTGTCCCTCAGGCACTTCTGTGTGTTTGGGTTCTGATCAGGAGGGGGTCCAGCACTGAGCTGGGGGCTGGGGTACTCTGCCCTGTGCACTGGAAAGAAGGGAAAACCCAACCCCATGGCTGCATGCCCTACAACTGTACTAATGGGAATATTGGAACAGAAAGAGATGTGTATATATGGTATATATAAAGGAGCCTTAATCCTCTTGGGTTTCCTACTTTTTCATTAGAATCTGGCCCATGTGAACTTACAGAAATAAATCTTCACCCTGTTTCCTCTCTGCATACAAGTAAAAAACCCTTCCAGTTCCTAAAGTTGCCAGGACTCCTACTAAAAGTATCCCACTGGTCTCCACAGCTTTAAGAAAAGGAGTATTTACATATTCCTTTCATAGGGCAGACATACAGCAGTGGCTTTACTTTCTGCTTTTCCAGAAGGGCACCATGTGCAATCCCTTCAGGGACAGCTTTGGGAGTCCTGTCTGGAAGGACGTCACTACTGCTGGGAGTTTTAACACTCAGCCTGCTCTCCTGGCATGCCAGATCTTTCTTTAAACTATAGCTGACAGGAGACCTAATGCTGAAATTGTTATTTTTGGGTATACAGCTCATCATCTTCAGCAGAAAGAGCATAGCAGAGAAAAATAACAAAATGCTGCATAAAATGGATACATTTCTAAATAGGAAAACCACATAACTAATAATCCAATGAAGGCATTTAAAAATTAATAAATATGTGAGGTAACTTGGGATTTCCACACAGCTGATCTCTATCTGTGGCTATCTCATCAATCTCTACTTTTGCAGGCATTAGCAGGTGGTGCTTTTTCTTTAACAATTAATGGTCTGAAAAGATGAGCAATTACAGTAACTTAATAGAGATTCAAAGAGTGTTTGTTAAACAAAAGAAACAATTGTGGTATTACTGCAAAATTTGACTCAGGATCTGCTACTGGATTTATAGGGGTATGTAGAGAGGTATTTTTTATAGTATCCTTTAGAGAATGATAATAGACACCATGTTTTTTCCTTTGCTCTTAGAAATAAGAGCTCTTCTGTTTTATGTTCCACTGGGTAATGTGTGCACTGTTGAATACTGAATTTTTAATGTCAATCACTAACTTACAAAAACAATCTCTGCTTTACTGACCTTAATAATTGTGAAGTGTTAGGTACACAACCACATTTTCTGTTCTCATATGGATATTCTAAGTCAGGGCTTCATTTCCAGGAACAACTTATTTGCTATTATAAAAGTTTTAATGAGGCAGTATTAATTGATAGGTTTTTTCCCATAATTTTAATAGAAAATCTGTGTGAATTTCAGTCACCTAAATAGCTGTATAGCAGCAAAACCACATCGGAAATAGCCTTAAATGAGTTCATTTGAATGGTGTAAATAGTTCTGTTTGTGATTTATCTTTCCTAAAAGCTATAAAATGCATGTAATTGACCTGCTGAGGGATGCTGTGCCATTCAATAGGGCACATACAGAGCACTAGGAAAGAGAGCACTTGCCCTTCTGGCTTAGTTCCTGGTCAGTTTGTGCATTGTCTCCACTGAAACTTCCTCTGAAGTCTCTGGTACAGTGCAGCATTCCAAGCATGTGCAATGCCTTTCACAGCTTACAGAAATGGATACCATTCAACAAACATTTGAAAGCATTTTATGTACTAACGTCTTCTTTTTTAGACGTGTTTTGAGTGTCTTGAGTCTTCTAAAGTGTTGGTATCAACTAATGCTGCAGCAGAGATAGTAATTAGATTTTGCTGTCATCTGAACAGCAATTGATAGTTATTTTGGACTCTGATGTGCATTTGCTGAGGGATGACATTTGGTTGTGAGTAGCTAGAAATTTGTTAGACTTATAACTGAAAATAAATCTATGTGACTAACATTAGGCAAAGGCAGTCTTTTTGATGTAGGTTGATTGGCCTTTCTTGTCATGGTCCTTCATGCTTGTGTTCCTCCTTTCTCCTGCCTTCCCCTCCTCCAGAGCCTTGATTTGCTGTTGAGGGCCAGGTGAAGATACCTCATTGCATTCCTGGACAGCCTCCAGTGGCCATCTGGTACTGCTTAGCTGGAGCTTCTGGTCCAGAAATGACATTGACACTTTCTCATGGCCATATCTCCAATGTTCTGGACTGGTGATATTAAACTTTTTTGTTGTGAAAGGAGGAGATGATCAGATTGGCTATTAAAACTTGTTTGAATTTTTTGGTGTTTGTTTGTTTTGTTTTGGGGTGAATTTTTTGGTTTTGGGGAGGTTTTAGGAAGCAAAGGT
>VWYP01015839.1:179176-220966 GCA_013400435.1 Pycnonotus jocosus | reverse complement strand
TTTTTTTTTTTTTTTTTTTTGTACTGCATGAATGTTGGTTGCAATGAAAGATATGACTATTGCTTTGTTAATATGTGTGTGGATAAATGGACAAGTGTGCAGTGTAGCTGCTGAAGGACCTGCTTATCTCAGGTGTTTTCTTCCTCAGTTTTGCCTAAGTTGAGAAACATGTCTTCATAACATTTTTTGTCTTTGTAGCCTTGGCAGCCCCAATTCCAAATCTGATCTTTTTTTCTGGCAGTGTGTGATGTTGGAAACTAACCGTGGGAGGGCCACATGCAATCCTCAGTTTTGTGATGTGCCCTGTGGCTGTCTGTGTTTTTAAAGAAGAGATATGGCCTTCAGAGACTACAGGTCCCAGCAAGCAGTTCTTCATTCTGATCTGATAAGAAAGTGCTCAGATCTGATGTGTGCTGCATGTCAGGGCGTGCTGGCTGCATGAGCCACACCTCAGCATTTGAGATAAGAGTGACTGCAGACTGCTCCAGCCAACACAAAATAGGTGCAGCTTCGGCCAGAAGCTTTTTTTTTTTTTTTTTTTTTTTCCTCTGCCCTTCAGTTTTAAGAACTTATTTTATCTTATACAGCAATGCAACAGGATTCTGGTCCATAGCATGATTGCCCATCATATTGAATATGGTTTTGGTTTCTAGGTTCTCCCAGGTGCTTCCTTTTCCTCCTCTGTGATGGCTGCCCTCAAATGCTGTTCAGGAGTGGGCAAAACTTTTGGAAGTGGCTGATTGCTTCAAGTAAGAGTGTTGTTGCAAGAGATTCAAGCCCGTTTTTACTTGCTAAATAGACCTGTCTCATTCAGCCAAGATTTGGATAAACAGTCTGAAATTTGGGGTGGTTTATCTGATAGAATTTTTTTAAAAGTTTGTCCAATATGGGAAGAGACTACCTCACTTTGACCTGGACAGCTGAGGAAGGAGTTTTGACACACCTTTGGGTGCAATTCAGACACCTGTTCTGAAATGCTTTCAGATTAAGAGTTCAAAAGCTGACTCTGTTTGGATGCAGTTCAGGATTGGAGCAATCTCTTTCTCCCAGTCTTAGGCTAGATGCATCCCAAGCTGTTTGGATGTAGCTTACTTCTCTGTAGCCATCTGTTTCTCAGTTCTGTTCTTCAGCTGGGTCTGCATCTGAACAAGTGAAGGCATGATGAGAAGATCTTTTGGAGTTTCACTGTATCTCAGATGTTTCTTGGGAACTGTGAGAAACCCTGTGTGACTCTTCTGAGATTTGTAGGTGACTTCAGTTTCTGGTATCTGTTGTAAAATACAAAGCAAAGGTGTCAAGTGCCCTGCTCTATTTGTCATCTTTATTTCTTGCTTTGTAGTCTTGTTCAAAGAAAGTTCAGCTGAGTGAAGAGCTTTTCATATTCTTTTAAAATCCTTATAAATATCACTTACTACCACAAGAACTGCAATATTAGATTGATCAAGACACCTGTTTGTCCCAGGATTGCATCTCAGTCCATGGTCAATAATGGACTTGTAGGGAAAGAGCAAAAATTACATTCTATGTGAGAAAAGAGCCTCATGTTGGAGTACTTTCTTGCTTAGGAGCTCGAACTTTTAAGTTAGCATTTGCTTCTGGATCACAGTAACACAGATGTTCCTGCCAACACATTCTGTCATCTTGCATTCTGTATTTGCACTTTTGCACATTAAACATAAAAACAATAGCATTACTACTACTGTTCCCCTAAGGCACTTCAACAATTGTGCTGTCTTTTCTACTCCTGGATATTCTCTTGCTCTGACTCCACCTCAAATATGTCTGTATTGTAGGACCTGGTTTTCCTACAGTTGTCCCCTGGTGCAATTACAGCACGATTAAAATATGCAGTGTGGCTGAGACCTTGATCATGTTCTAACAAGAATACAGCCTTAGACACACAGCCCAGTTACAGCATGGTAACGATGTCACAGAACAACCCTGCTCATCTTGCAGCACAGGGTGGGGCTTTATGCCCTTTTCCCTGGCATATTTCTAGTCACACCACTTGCTATCATTGCATTTCAAATGTCATTATCCCAGGTGCCTAGCTCAGCCCCAGGAATGAACTCACAAATGCCCCTACATAACTTTTCCAGCACTTTGCTGCTGTCTGCAATTCTAAAGAGGTAATAGTGCACTTTGAAGTTTCCTTTTATTTTCAAATCATTAAGTACTCACAGAGTTAAAAACTTGGGTTTTTAATTTTCCTAAAAAAAAAGTGCACATAGGTATTATATATTTTAATTCTGGGACCCTTAGCTTAAGACCAGTTTCTAACTAGTGGTTTTCAAGAATAACTTTTTCCTTAAAAATAGACAGTCCACTAGCTGAACGATCATAACTTTGTAATTTGTCCACTTTTGCTCCTTCCTGGGAAGTGTCCAATACTATCCACTGTCAGAGACAGGATCCTGGACCAGATGGATCACTGGTTTGTCTCAGTTGTACACCTTTTATGTGTCATGCTTAAGTTATGACCCCTGAGACCATTTCACAAGCTATTCTGACTACAGAAGCATTAACCCGCCCCCCCTCCCCAAATCCTCTGACCTTCCTATGTTCTTCTATTACCACATCTTGTTCCGAGTCTGTGGCAGATGGGATGGGAGGAAAAAAAGCTATTTGCATTAAGTCCTTTTGCTTTAACATCTTGGCTCTTTGCATATCCTTGTTTAGCTCTGAAAGAATGGGAGATGGCCCAAAGATGAATGGCAGATAAAAACAGGTCAGTGCCTCCTACTGGGAGACTTATCATGGAAAAAAGTCCCTGCACTCCAGATGCCCCTGTGGGGGAGGCATGTTTCCTCATAACGCTTTTAAATGGGTTGCATTGCAACTGTGCTTCCTTCCTACAGAGCTTTGCCACACACAGCCACAAACATCGGGTGGTGTATACTTGAGAGATTTTCTGTGCCCTGTAGTCACAGCTAGCAGTGACAGCAGTGACAGTCAAATCAATGCTTCCTGGAATTCTCCATGTTTGTAAGCCCTGTCATTCTTCAGGAATCGATGAAGCTCAGAACAATGCCTGCTACGTGGCATGCAAAAAATACACATATTTCTTATAATTTTGGGGCTTCTTTCTTTCAAGAAAATAGCTGCCATAGAGAGTGGAATGGGATTTCTCACTCTGAAGATGGGAGATGTTGATAGCAATGTTCTTATCATCAATTCTTAACAAACAGTGGGTTTGTTTAGAGTTTCAAGTGCCTTGGATTTTCTATAAAGTTCTGCTCGTTCCTGTGCCTGTGCTCTGCCATAGCAGCCTTTGCAACCTGGAGACCTTTCAGCTGTGTGCTTTAGGAAGCAAGAGAAGGAATCTTTCATGGGAGCACTGGTCAGAACAGTGTGCTATTCCATCCCTTCTGGGGCTGATTTCCATCTTTTCTTTGATTTTCTGTTATTTGACTTGAAGACAGTCTTCATTTCTGACAAACCTGAATGGTTCTGCGGAAAGCAAACACTCTCAACAAGTTGTGCTTAGTCCAAAACCTAGTTACTTTCAAAGTGATCTCTTATAGAAGGAATTTTTTTTTTTTTTTAACGTCTGAGTTCTAGTCACATGTTTGCTTCTTGGCTGGAATATTTTTTAGCTGGTTTGGTGACCTGAATCAGCTCTTCCACAAATGAAAGTAATACCATAGCCAACACAAAGGGAGTAAGAGTGTATGGGAGTGTGTGGCTGGAGCAGGAAAGAGAGGGAATAAGTTGTAAGTTTTTCTATTCTTTGTTTCTAGCTGCAGTGCTTAAATAGCTAACCTTTTATTTTCCTTTTTTTCTTCTGACAGTTTTTCTCACCATTTTATATACAATTTAGCAAAGGGTTTGCGCTTAGTCTCAAGAGGGCTTTGACAGGACTTTCACTGACTGCAGTGTAATAGATGGGGTGTCTGGGGGAACTCAGCTTTTGGTCAGGAACTGGCTGAGAGGCAGCAAAGCAGCCAACACTGAGCATCTGTGGGACTCTTAAGCAGGAGAAATTTGGGTTCAGGTAGCATCCTTTGCAGCCTCCAGTTTCCATCCTCTTGATAATGCCTAAAGAGGTAGTTGGGCTATGTTCCTAACAGATGTTTCTTGGCTTCTGCAGTTTTGTATAAGCTTTTCTCTGTCCTCAGGTTCCCTTAGAAAGAAATAACACTGTCCCACAAGAAAGAAGTTTGGGAGGTCTGAGGCAGAAGCGCAGCATCTATGGAAGATCAGAGCAAGTCTAGTTTTCAGGCTATGGTTTTACATGCCTGTCCCACAGTGAGAACTGTGCTACTGTGGGAGGTTGTGGGTTTGGCTGCAAGAATCTCTATCCCTGCTGATACATCCAGTGTCAACTGAATGATGCTGGTGTATGAAATCAGGAAGAAATTTATATGGCTGGGCTTTAGCAGCCTATACTCTAAGAGAGCAATTGAGATTTGATTCTTGTGCAGTGCATGGCAAGCTCCTTGTTTACCTCTTAATGTGCATGGGCACCTGTTAAGCTATAACCTAATTGAGAATTCATACTGTACTCCAGGAAGTGCCCATTTGCTTCAGCAATTCTGCTTTTCTTTAAGGTGTTGACCAGTACTGTGGAATTTAAAACTATGTATCCTGAGGAAGGCATAGAAACATAATTTGAATGCAAACTGTATTAAGTGCTCACATCCTGTATCCTAGCAGGAATTTCACCAAACAGGCAAAGTATTCATTGAACTAGGAGCAAAGCAATGTCAAGTTAAGAAGGAAATTACTATGGAAATGAGTTTTAAAAGCCTGAGGCAGATGTAGGGAGAGGCACATTGTACAGGAATTTTCCTCATGCTCTCTAGCTTATACAGCCTTTCCATTACTTCAACTGCAGCATGTAAGAAATCTTTGGCTTGGAAGACAGTCGCTGCATTTCAGCATTTCTGTGCTGTTGCTGTGGGCTGGCTTTCCTGTTATGAGACGTTAAGGCCAGGTCCTCTCACCTAGGACTGGGGCATCTGCCTCTGTGGGAACAGCCTTGCTTGGGCACACCAGAGGTCCTTTCAGCCCAGCACTTTGTCTCTCTGTGGTCAATAATGGATGCTTAGGAGAAAAAGAGAAATATATTGACTGCTTTCCTCCTGTACTGCTCCAGTGCTTGGCAAGGAGCAAGTGACTGGGTCGGTAGGTTTAATAGTCCCTAATTTTTTTTTTCTCCCTCATAGATTTGTCCTCTTTTTTTTCTTTTTTTCTTTTTTTTTTTTTTTTCCAATTGTACATTTCAAAGATTCATGTCTTATGGCAATAAATTCTAACATGCAGCTAACCTGCACAGTGTTAAGAAACCTCTCCCATCCGCCTACTGATTAAATATAAAACCCCACCATTTCCATGTTTTAGAACAATGCCAAATAAAGTGCCTGTTTATTTCCTTCACGCTTTTTATTATTTGATCCTAAATTATAGATAATGACTTAGACTATTTTTTCTACTTAAAGATTTTTGAGCAATATCCAAGTGGATTTGTTGGCTTAGTGCATTGCAGAAATATGGCAGTACAAGAAAAAAGTGAAATTTTCAGAAAGAGCAGTCAGGTCCTCTAGTATCTTCTCATAAATTCTGGAATGTTCCTGAGGCAGCAGTAGATTCCTGATACACTCTGGAATGGATTGATTGCAAGTAAAGAGGTATATGGCTTAGGGCAGGAAAGTGGAAAATGTTAATCATGTTGGCAATCATTGATGAAAAATGATTGTGTGGGAGAGAAAACCAGGTCGTTGATGTATAAGTGTATGTGTTTACACATTGTTTGGGAATTAATGGAGCTTTAAAGGACTCAGTTAAGTCGAGTACCTCAGACATTGAAAGGAAATAAACTATGATCCCCTCACTTTCATTTTGTTGTCATAAAAAAATCAAGAGACTGAAAATTAGGATTTTGTTAAACAGCATGAGAAAGTGAAAATATTTCAAACATGTTCTCTTTAATAGACTTTTTTTTTAATTCAAAACCTTTTGTTAAAACTATTCTGGTCATTCCCAGTAATGGCAGAAATACAAGTAACTGTTGCAGAAGTGCTCATGCTCAGCTGTGTCAGTGGGTAGAAATTACATTAATCTGTACAGGTTGACAAGTTTAACAAAAACTGGTTTAGACACTGAACTGGAGAAGATAGCCCCCAATTGGAACCTCACACAACACTATCTCCAAATACAATATTGTTTGAATTGTCTGGAAGTTTATCACTTTGTTATTTACCTTTGTGGATATTGGTTTCTGAGACAAAAATTATCAGAATACAAACTGTTCTGTCTTAATATGGAAGCAAGAGCCTATGAATTGGAAAGTCACAAATTTGTGTCTCTTTCATGTGTCATATGTACTAAAATTATTAATTTACCAGGCTCACTTATGCAGTACTATTATTTTGTATATAAATGTTAAGAATAATCTGAGGTCTGGTTACACTCCTGCCTGCTGGTATCTATTCAGTGTTTTGAATGGAAGTTGATTTGGATTCCAAAACCTGTGAATCTTGCAATCTGAGAAGCAGGATTTTCCCTCTATTTTCCTTTTACTCAAGCAGGAAGGAATGCATGCATGAATATTCATTTTCCTCTTCTAATTCCCTCTATGTAATGCAATAGTTTTTTTCAACACCCACTCTCTCATCTGCATGTTTCTTAAGCACAAAAATATTGACTTAAGGGAGGTCAGTGTAATTACCTTTTAAGTTTAAATGCCACTGACCTGTACAGTAGGGCCTGCCTGCCTATTATGTCAGGATCCCAGATTCAAGGGAGTCTGAAGAGGTGGATACCTCTTGGAGAAATAGCCTGGGCAAATCTGTTGGTCTGTCTGTCTGTCTGTCTGTCAGGTTTGTGAAATGGAAGTGGATGCCGTGGTGCTCCTTTGCCATCCTTCTGCAGCAGTAATTAATGTGGGAGGAGTTTACCATGTTGCTGCTGCTGAGTTAATAGGCTCTAATCAACAGCTCAGAAGGTGCTTATGAAGAAGCCTCCAGGCAAGCATCCCAGGCAGTAAGAGTTTGTGAACCATGAGGCCAGTTACTTTTTTAGTCTATTCTGATTTTAGCCAGCTCTTTGGTTTTGGCCCTCATCCCAGGCTCTGCCTCTGTGCAGTGTGTAACCAATGATCTGAACAACTCGTAGTGCTGTGCAATGTAAGAACTGATAACGAGGTAATGAGGTCGTGGTGTCTTATCTCAAGTATTCTGTATACTTGTTCCCTGAATAAGGGTGAATCTGTGTCCTGTCACTCCTGTGGCTCATGAAGAACTAACCTGGAAAGACCTATTAGTCTTCGTGGTCTGGAAAGATCTGGTTTCCCTACATCCCAGTGAACAGGTGTATAAAGAACAGAAAGGACATGAGTGGAAAATCAAATGCTCTCCTAGAAGATCGATAAATGAACTGTAGGAATAAGAGCTCTAAACAATATTCATTTCCATAAACTGCAAATTCTATAGAACTCTAATGCTGTCTGCAGTTAGTCATCTAGTTTGTGTGGATCTGTGGAATGTAGTTATTGGCAGTTCTCAAAACAAGCCACCCTGTACTTGCCCAAGTGTTTCACAATATAGGAGGCGTGTTGAAGCCTGTCCATGTTCCTTTGCACTATAGCCAATTACTGCATTTAATTATTCTTTGCCTACATCTCTGTATATATCTCTCCTTACCATTTGATCATTTTTTCTAGTGAGCTCCTTTGTGAACAGGCTGATACCATGCAGTGGAAAAGTTGCACTGCTGTCAGTGGCATTCATTGCTTTTGAGCCTGCCCAGCCCTGAGAGCTCTCTTAAAACATGCAGGATTTGACTTTAAGGTACTGGGTGATCTCTGTCAGGCCTTTTCCATCAAATACGGGAGAATGTTGAGAAGCTTTAAATGTACATTAAAAAAGATAAAACTTTTCAAGAGGGAACAAAGCTATTTCCTCTGCAAGCTCCTATCTTGAACAGGTCTGCATCCAGCTACAGCTACTGAGGCATTGCAGGAGGAGCCTGCAGTGAACCAGATTGTAAAGAGGCTGTGGGAAAGATGGCTGGATGGGGTAAGGCAAGTGCCAGGTACTTGACAGGTAGTGGGTCTGTGCTAGCCATCAAGGCCAGCCCTTTTGACTTATTGTTTTGTTGAAAATCCAATTCTACATCCTTTTCAAATGTCAGATAAGAAAGTTCCCATTTCAGTTCTCAGGTTGTCTCAAGGAGTCTTGCAGCAGTTTTGAGAACAAAGGGTTAAATTTAACTGACCGATTTTAAAATAAAAAGTAGGAAAAAAGGAGGACTTTTTACACAAATTTTGTGTGTCTATGGACATAATATTCCAAATAGTCTGGCCTTGTGGAGGTTTTTGTGGTTTTGGGTTTTTGGTTTTGGGGTTTTGTTTGTTTGTTTGTTTGTTTGGTTTTTTTCTGGGGAGGTGTTTGGGGTTTTGGTGTTTGTTTTTTGGGTTTTGTTGTGGGTTTTTGGTTTGTGGGGGGTTTTTTTGGTTTTTTTTTGAACCTGCTGTTATTCAAACCTGGGGGTTTTATTCTGCAGTTTGTACAATTTTTTACATGCTTTTGTACTCAGAAGGGTTTTTTGTTCTTTTTTGCCAACCCACAATCAGCAAATGTCACCTCCAACCTATCTTCCTGTAGTAAACAGATTTGGCCATAAGGACAAGATGGGTCCTAACAGATGGAGCCTATTGGTGCTTCACAAAGATGTGTTGGGATTGTCACTAGACACAGGGGGACAAGAGAAGCTGCCTTCCTTGGAGACCTCAAGCCTGCAGCCTTTGTGATATTCCTATTGCTGCCAAATGAGAACCCTAGCATTGATGCCTTTCCTTGCTCAAAAAACAGAACTGTACTCCGATTTCTTCCTCTCTGTAACTTGAGGTTTCTGTGTATAAAAGACTAGGCTTCACATCTTGATTAGAAGGTGAGATTTTAGTAAAATTAGCCTTTTTTCACGACAAGAAAGCTTGCAGCTTCTTCCCTGAAAAAGCCGGTTGTTACGGCTGGGGACAGCAGGATGGGTTAATCGTGGCCCCATTTCCTGAGGTCTCCTGCAGTCATGATTTGTGAATGCCTGAGAATACCCCCGCTGAATTCTAATTGTTTGTGCCAGTCGGCACATGATTTCAAGTGTTTGGTCACAGCAGTGTTCGTTTTCTGCTCTTTTAATCTTTGATGGATGTTGCGCCTGGCTTCACTGATGTGGTTCATGACACAGTAGGCAGTGATTTCCTATAAGATGTTTTGTCTCAACTACAGAGGTGTGGAGTCCCTATATGATGGCCAATATTTATTAATGACATCCCAAGGTTTCTAAAGAGAAAGCTCTGCCGTAGACCATTAGAACCTAATCTATTCCAAAATGTCAGATGCAGTTAAGCAAGAGCTGACTCAATTGCACTGTGACTTTCCTCATTAGTTCAAACTCTGATTAGAAGACTGATTAAAGGCATTCTCTTTGTAAAGGTTCACTCTTTATCTCTGCAGATATCATTACTATATAAGACAGGATAAAACTAGCTAAAGGCTCACACAAATGCTGGAGCTGAAAAATATTTGTGTATGTGTGCACAGTTGTTCAGGCCCATACAAATGCACGTGCATGTTTTTTCAAATGCGCTTAATTAGTAACATGAGAAACGTTAATTTATAAATGTGGATAGCGTTGAATTTTGTTGCACCTTTCAGCCTGTTCATCTGGTGTTATAAGTATAAAAGGTCAAGTATTCATATCATATGTAAAGCAGTAGGATTAAGATTTTAACAGCAATTTGGGAGTTGCTGGGATACGAAGTATTTTGTTCAGAATGCTTGATATCTGAGATCATTATGACCAGCCAAACTGCTTCCTGTGATTTAAACATTGCTCTTGCTATTCAGTCTAAACTACACGATGGCAATACCGCTGAAATATCCTAGGCTCTTCCTAATGTTTTACCCACAAATAGTATTAAGCTTTGGCAATGCCTTTAAATTTCTCAGTGTTCATGTTTGTATATAAGCTCTTAGAAGAAAGGACTGTTGATTCATCATGTGTTTGTGTGGTGCTTACCACAATATGGGCAATGTATATTTCTGTAACCTAGATGATAAGCTGGTATTATCAAGAGATAAAAACATCTAGAAGACAAATGACAAAGCTTCCAAATGATTTTCCGAGATGAAGCTCCTGAAAAAAATGGAGCTTTCAACTCTTATTCTTCAGAATTTTGTAGTTTGCTGCCTTGTACATGAATCATTTTACAAATACCTTGTAGGCTAATGAGAAATAAACTGAAAAATAAAGAGCTTTAAGAAATTGTATAGAAGTCAGTGTTCTCGTATAAAGGATTTGATTGTTGTTTCCATTCTGGTCAGATTAATAATAACTCAACCATGCTGCTGCTGGTTGATGACTTGAGTGTGAAAGAGAGCACAATAATAAATGGTCATATTGGTCCAGTCACCACTGAACAGATAGTTTGTTTAATTATTGACAATCTTTAGCAGGGAGGCAATGCTGTGAAGTATTAGTATCCTGCTTCTGAAGTCAGTTTGTGGATCTTGGGGGAATGTTGATCCTTTATGTGCCAAAGTCAATCTTAATGTTCTTCAATAATGATAATCATAATCTAGCTGTTCCATTGCAAATACTGTATAGGGTGTACCTTGTTTTACAGCTGATGGGCTAGAAGTCTTGATTTTACTTTTTCATGGGTGTCCCTTGCAGAAGTAACTGAAATTGCTCTTTGGGCTCGTGGATTTGATGAATTCTGGAAATACTGGGATGATGCCTTTTAATGTAGGGTTACAAGGACTGACAAAGATGGTAGCAGGACTTCTTCTAGTGAGGTATTACAGTAACAGCATATCACAGGATTAAGACAAAGCCAGATCTTTCTACTACAGAGTTGCCTGCTGACTAACTTCTAATTTGCTTTGCTGATTTATCATGGATCTGCTGCTTGTTCCCAGGTTGCTTGCACAAATGATGCAGTTTGCCAATGACTCTCTTTTCTCTGTATTTCTGTGATGGCAGCAATTTAGATAAACCCAAGTTTTCTGGGTCCCAACCCAGTATTTTTTATGCCCTCTCTGTGTGACTTTCAACAAATCAAGTAACTTCAGTGAATGTATAAAAGAAGAAAATTGCTCAGTTCTCTACTCATACAGTCCTATGCACATATACCACACAGGTATATGGGGGCAGGCACACAGTTTGCAAATGCTATGTGCCATTTTCCTCTTCCAGAATTTTAAGATTGTGGTTATGCTGCTTGAATGAAACAGAATAAATGGTAGCATGGATAGAAAGCTGACCAAGGAAGGAAAGCTTTAAGGGCTGTGACCACAGACTTGAGGGGAAATAGTTGTGTTGTCATTTCTTTCCCAATTAAAAGCTGAAGTCCTCCTTCCAGAGCTGTTTTTCAGGAAACATCTACTCTGGGCAGCCAGAGTTTTTTTCAGAACATCTACAGCTGTTGGTGACTAGCTGGGCTTGAGAATGTTTCTGAACCTCAGATCTGGCAGTCCCAGCCTGGTGGTAGATGGGTCAGCTGGATCCTGCAGAGCTTTTGCTGGTAGTAATCTCTGCAAAGCAGTATCTTTGCTTTTTCCTCCATTCCCTTTCAGAGTGCACTTCCAAAATGTCAGCCTATGCCTCATTTAAATTTTAAGATCAACCTACTGCAACATTATCTCCAAAAAGTAACTGCAGAGAGGCTCTAACAAACATGAAAATGCTGACCTTTTCAAATTGCTATGAAACATCCTTAGCTCTACTCTGCTGATTTACCTTTATGCAGGAATAAGAAGTCATAGGTCTAGTTAAATTAGCCTCTTTACCTGATCGCCAAGGTTTGGAAATACCTGAATGAAGTGGTGTAATGTCAAGATAGAATCTCTCTAGTCTCCTCCCCAAAGAATAAAGGATTTAGTAAGGACATTAAAGCATTGCCAAAATCCTCAGCTGCCCCAGCTCAATAGAGTTAGACTGCTAGGCAGCAGCAAAGTTATGCTGGGAATGGTTAAACCACTTAATTTCAGGATTAAGGGATTACAAAGGTAACATTAAGTCATATTTGTGCATGATCCTTCTTGTGACATGAGAAACTGGACACAGCTCACCGTCATTGCTGCTGTAGTACTTGTAGGCTATATAATCCCTTATCAACCCATGGCAGTGCCCTCATGCTGTTGGATTCCCAGTTCATGAAGTAGAGTGCAGATGAAGAGAAAATCTTTTCTTTGTTATCTCCTCTAGAAACTGTTGGTACAGACTGATGTAAAATCTTGGACTTTTGATGTAGAGACAGAGTCATAGGAAAACCAAATTTGTAACTACTAGGAAATGACTGGAAGGAAAACTAACCTGTGGTTGGCTTTTAAACTGTTTGGTCAGTTCTGACTTGCCTGTCAATGTAAAACAAGTAGTATTTAAGCATTTGTAGGAGTGTGAAAATATATAATGGTGGATGTGGATCCTTGTTAACTTGATGTGCATCATAATTTGTTAATATCCTGTGTCATCAGGAGCGTCACACGGCAATGACTTGCTTAGTTTCAGAATTTACTGTCATAGACATCTGTGAATGTATTAGTGGGTGTATACATATAGCACAGATCAAGTTGTAGGATGTTGGGGAAAAAAACCTTGCCTCAAGTTTGGGATGAACTCATTATATCCCTACTGGTGGAGCCAAGAATGAGTAAAGCAAAATCTTCCCAGACAAATGTCAGTACAGCTTTGCAATATCTAGTCCCATCAGAGATTAATGGATAATTCTCCTGCCCTTAAAAAGCCTCATTGTGCTTTTNTTTTTTTTTTAAGGCAGAGTTGCTGCATTGCAGAAAAAAAAATCATGTCATTGGCAAGGGTGTAGCTTATTAGTCTAATTGCAATGAGTTATGCAGAATACAAAATGCTATTATGTAATCACTCTGGTTATTATACCATGACTTGAGAAATATGAGAGCCAGTGCAATGATGAATATCATGTAAGATAGCTAGCACTTTGCAATCCAAGGAAAAGAACACCCAAACCCCTTTCTAGTTAGCATGAAAATTCCTTCCACTTGAATAGAAGTAGAGAAGCTTTTTTCCTTGTTGGGGTTCGTAGCCATGAAGTCCACACATGGACTGGCTCCGTTGATGCTGATGGCAGAATTCCAGTACATTTTATAAAGAACCAAAAATCTGGCTCTACATGGGCTTCAAAGAAGGCAGCTCTCCATAGGTCAAGGTGTTTGAGAAATAAGTCAGCCTTTATGAAGGCACAGAGACCAGGTTGGCACCATTTAAAGCTTCAGCACAGGTACAGGCTAATCATGACAAATTGACTGTAGCTGGTATCTTTTGAAGGAAAGAGAGGAAGATGATACTAAAGAATATGTTTGAATATCAGGTTAATTTTATGAAGAACTTGCTAACAGGCACCATCCATGAACAGCAGTAGTCATTTTGAGGTTTCATGGAGTCACTGGGTAGTTAACATCTAGAGGAACAGGAGCCAGAAGCTTTGTGTTATCTGTGGCTTCTGATCTGTTCTCCTCTGTATGCCAAGGTGATTCTTGTCAAGTCTTGGGCATGTGTAGCTCCAGCTGTAGTTTTGTTCTATGCCAGTAGCCCTGCAGGCCCATTTGGCTACCTCCCTTTTTCCATGAAGGCTCAGCATACAGACTAGATGTTCCCATTTTCCTACTGTCCTTTTCTGGAAAGGACAGACCTAAGCAGTCCTTCATGATGTGCTTAAAATTTGAAGTCTTGCTAAAATGTGAGTAACTTTCATGAGATTTCCAGTTAAAATAATCCTGAAACAGAGAAGAGATAAAGTAATGTAAACATTGGAGAGGAAAAAGCGAAACAAAACCTTTAACTGATTTGGAGTTTGTCAATTTGTGTCTTATTAACTACAAGAGAAATGATTCCTTCCTTACATGCTTTCTCCATTGTGTCTTTACCTGCTGTCATCAACAAATCTATCAAATGGAGCTCTTGTCTGTGCCTAAGAATTTCTGTGCAGCAAAACTAGGACCTGAGATGAGGTTTGAGCTGGACTACAGCAGACCAGCTACAGCAGGAAGTGCTGAAAAGTGAGAGTTCAGGCTGTGAATTAGTCATCAAGATCCTGCCCACTTTTAATCTGGCATCAGGATATCTTAACTCAATGGGGACTTTCATTGGCTTCTTCTCAACTGCAAGAGGGTTTTATTGCTTAGGTCCAGACAAGTCTTGCCCTAGGCAAAGATGAGATAAACATTTGCCAGGGCAGCAGATGCACTGGGAAGTGGCTGTGAGCAGTGACTGTAAGCATGCAGCACGCTTAGCCTAAAACCAGACCTCAGTAAAGCCAGGCTGCTGCTGCTGCCGCTGCCAGAATGGAGTCTCATTTGATAGTGCCAGTTGTGGCTCTTTTCCTTTTATCCTAGTGACAATAGGAGCAGCAAGACTATATCTGCAGAGCTTTCTCTTCCTTCTTTTCCCAGCTCTTCCCAGTGCATCTCTTCCTGCAGCCACAGCAGCCCTTCAACACTGGGAGCAATCTCTTTTCCCTGCAGTGCTGAGGAGCACGTGGAACAATTCTGTGCCCAGTGTTCTGGATTTACAGGTCTACAAAGGATGAGTAATTTGAAGTGTTTCAGGGATACTTCACAGTTTTGACCTTTGGTCCAGTGTGTTTGATTGGCTATGGACTATACAAATTGAAAAATAGTTAAAATGCACTGACTGGATGTGAGAAGTGCCCTAACTATGGGAAGAACTGCAAGAGCAGTACATAACACACTTGGAAGTGTTCTATGTACAAGCAGTATGTGTAGTATATCACTAACAAATGTGACAAAGGTGTCTGTTAATAAGCGTGCATGCTAGAGCCATCTTCACACCTGTATTCAGTGCGATTTGTATCACACTGGTTCCTCAACACTTGTAGGTCAAAAGTAGGTCAACTGGTGTTGGTTTGTTGCATCTCATCCATGACGACTATTATTGTGAAACCTGTTCTTCTTGCATGATTGACAATCAATTTGATATGTAATAGTATATGGATTAAATGTCTTAGAAATAAAAACAAATATAGCTTGCTATTTCTCTCAGTTAAAAATGTTTTCCCCTTTACCTTTTCTCTTTGTATACTGCTCTCTCTTTAGAAAAGGGGGTGTACCATGAACTGAAACATGACTCCAACCTCAGGTGAGATAGGTAGTTGCTATACTAGAGAGCTACTCTGTTATTGTAGCTATCATTTGAATCAGTCCATGGTTCTTTTATGCTGTATCCTCTGTGAATACATAAATCTGGCCCATTCTAGCTCAAGGAATTTTTCTCTTCTTTACATGAGCCTTTAGTCATCAGCAGCAGAGAGATTAATTACATGATGAAGGAGTTGCTATAAAATGGTCTTACTATGGGGACTATGAAAAACCAGAGAGTTCCCTCAGAAACTCTAGCATGCTTTGTTGAAGGAGAGGCAGCAACAGACAACATCTCCAACAGATTGTGCTGTCTTAGCTGTGAGAATCCCAACCTGAGCTGCATCCAAATGCACTCAGAGGTTGGAGGGACAGCTGCCCTAGGGAAGGTATAGATAAAATAGAGGCTTTGAGACTGTTGTGCGTTGGTGTTGCCTTGAATGATGTGGCCCCAAGAAGATGTGGCTCTGGTAGATCAGTTGTCCCAGCTCACAGAGAAAACTGTGATAACCAGCATACAATATTTCTCTAGGGAAACTCTCTGGTATCTTGAATGCAATGAAGGCAGGGGATTCCAAATTATTCTTGTAATTGGAGTGCTCACATACTTTCTTTGATTTAGTGTCATATTCTGGCTCCCAATGACCAAAAGTTACATTTTTAGAAGAGCTGTTCTGATAGCAATGCTAAGCAGGGTGAACAGTCATGATTATTGTGAGAGGTAGAGCAGGGATTCACAATCTGCCTCAAGGCAGGATAAAAAATACACAAAGCTGCTGCTTTCTTCCTAGTCCCTCTGGCTCTAGTAGAACTGCAGTGCTGAAGCTGGGAGGGAAGTTTGGGATAAATTGTGATCTGCATCCTACAGGCTTTTTCAGTTTTTCTGTGTACCTGGATCAAAATATGATTATTTCAGAAATAATTCTGAAGACAGAGTGAGTCAAGTTAGGGTTGCTGCAGTGTGCTTTCAGTGTGAACTCACAGTAAAAAGCTCTGTCTGTGGTTCTTATGTATTCAGTTTTTATGGCAACACTGAAGTGCATCATATAAATAAGTCTCTTTTTCAACCACTGTGAAAATGATGGGATGCTCTATTCAAAGAAAGTATTATTTTAAATCATGATAACAGATGTAGATTCAAAAAACCCCACAAATCCTAGAACTAGCAGTTTTACTCATTCATCTGACATCCAACAACACAGACACAATGATTTTCACTTTAAAATCTATTCTTGTGTGTTTTGCCTTCCCAAACGATGATTTTGTTAAGATGTTCTAATTTTAGCTACACCAGACATAAATCTCTCTCATTATATTATATGCCATTAGTTACCACATTTTGATTTTCATTGCAGAGAAGATACTGTAAAATAATTTGTCATTCTATTATCTTAACACAAGTTAACATTTTGAAATTGAAAATATTTAATCTCTAAGAGATACTATTGAGAATTTTCTAGCAGCACCTTACCTCTGGTTCCTAAGGCACTTTCAGTTTCTCCTGCTCTGTTTTTTCAACACCTCCTCAGTGCCACATTTTAGCAGGGACAGATTAGGCTTGAGCCTGAGTGCTCAGACAGATTCTTTGTTCACAAATACACTAATGTGTAATTCTGTGTCTTGCTAGCACACAACTCCACATAGTAAAAAAGCCAGACTAACATCCTGGGCTTTTGAAAAGTGTGATGCTGTTGGTTACTTTTTCCCTTCCTGTCTGTCCCATGTACTTCTTGTTCGCTCTGTTCTGGTTGTTTTAACATCGTGGGATCTCTGAGCCACCACCATCACCCTTCTCATTGTGGTCAGGGATTGTTTCTCCATTGCTATGATGTTAACCAGGAATTAGGATCAGCTAGGGAGAATACAAGCAAGCACAGAAATACTCCAAAGACGGGAGTCAGGGAATGTCCTGCGGTAAATCCCTCAATGTGACCAAATAACATCATCCTTCCCAAGCTGCTTTATTGTATTTCCTTTGCGACACCCTCCAGATTTCATTATTAGCTGAAAATGGAGAAAAACAGAGCTAGAAGCTCAAGTTCTTTATCCCCAACACCAGCACTGGGCTGGCACAACCTGTTCAGACATTTACTTCTTCCGTGCTCAAGTGTGTGATTCTTTGCCCTTTTCATACTTCATTCAAAGGATCATGTTTCTCTTTCTTTAATTTTCTCACTAAGCTGCTCAACTTGCTTTGAGAGTTTTTCATAGGAACAAGAGGGGTGGGTGCTGTTGCTCAGTGCAGTCATGCTCGGCTTTCAGAAGTGGATTGTGAGCACAGTGAGCAGCACATCTGCCTGGCCTTGAAACCAGGGAAGTCTGTCAACTGTGCTTCAGCATATTCTTGTGGAAGTGCCCCCTGCTGCCATGTACAAAGACTTACAGCAGATTACAACACGGCAACTTTTAACTGTGTACCGCACAGTGTCTTTCATTCTACACGTGCTCAAAGTGCTTTACAATATACAAACAGCAATAGAAAATGTACAAAACAAATATGTCTTCAAACACAGGAGCTGCTTTCTTCAGATGGCAAAAATGACACTTTTCCACAACAGAAGAGCAATAGAAATGAGCCTGTACTGGCAGAGGCATTCTGAATTCTCCCTAGCTTAAGATAACATAATTCCAAGAATGATTGTTCTTCATGACTATAACGAGTTGAACCAAAATAAATTAAGAAAATAGAGATTTAGGTGGGAGTATCAATCTAAATTTGTCCCAAAGCCGGTTGTTGATTCTCTGCTTTGCATTCCTTTAGCAATTTTTCTCCAGCACTCTATCACATAGTTTTTAAGTGGCGCTTAATTATATTTTGGTAATGTGGGAAGGAGCTGTATTGGCAATTGCTTTTTGTGATTGCCAGTTGTATTTGTGAGTACTCTTGGTTTATGTCATAAAAGGAGGTATATTTTACAACTAAAAAATCAGCACTTTTGAGTGCTATATCTGATCTGTTTTAAATGCCATTAAAAGAAATGTGTGTAAATTCAGGACAATTTATTATTGAAATAAACTCTCCAGTCTTGTAGCTGTGAAAAACATGCATTTTCAGTGAGTATCAGAGTATGACAATGATTGTAGTGAGAGATTTGTTTGGGGAAAAAGTAACAAATTTACTCAAAGTAGGACCTGATGCTCATCTGAGTGAAGGTGGGCTTAAGAGCAAAGGAGGAAAAAATTTGAACAAGGAAAACAGAGATAGAGTCTGAGGAAGGAAATGGAAAATATTGCCAATGCCAAGGAGAGGACAAGGGCACTGGGAGCTCTGGGAATGCTGGGCATGGAGAAAAAGGAAAAGGACTGAGGGATGAGTGGGCAGTAGGGGAGTGTGAGGATGGACTTGTTGCAGGGGCTGGTCAGAGGGCTCGTGGCTCTGGGCTGGCTACAGAGTGTGAGTATAGAACACAGGGATTCTGTGCCACGTTTGGGGTCTGAGTGCAGTTGTTCAGAGCAGCATTCAGCTCCTACTGTCCATGAAACTCTCATTTCTTCCCATTGTGTTGGAAAAAAACTGTCCATGTTCCGCTTTTGACAAAAAAGGGTGTATCTTTGAAGTCTTCTTCAAAAACATGGTAGCTTGTGTGTGTGTGCATGTGAGCATAAATGTAAAGAATGTTTTAAGGTGATTTTCTTTGGTGAGGAGAGGGACAGCTACAGGCAGTGTTAAATATGACTCTTCAGCATGGTAACTTCAGTACATCTGGACCTCTTTGTGGTGCAGAGATTGGATTATTAGCCTGTGTAACAGCACCATCTTGCACTGCAGTTCTGTTTGCTCTTGCAAACTGAGCAGGATCACATCTGCATAGGATCTTTGGCAGGGGCTCTGCCGAGGTCACTGACCTGCTGTGGAACCATGTTTGTTCAGTAAGCAATGCTTTCATATCGATGCCCCACTAAGCCAGCACACCACAATGGCTCCCTTTGCCACCATGCAGTGTTTAGCTGTGTGTGTAAGTTTAGGCTCAAAATACAAAGCACAGATGCTGACTGGTTTTGATCGCTAGAAATTTTGTATGGAACTAGTTAGAAAACTGGGCTGTTAGCTCTCATATGTTGCCAAAGTTGTTTAGATAACTCTGCTCTGCTTAGAAATCTCTTCCAGTTCTTCACTTATCCAGCGCTAACCTAAGCTGAGCTGGAGTGTTTTTCCCTGTTTTACGTGTTACGCAAGAACTTCTGTAAAGAAGCAGTTGTGTCCTGTTTGAGAGGGACTCTGCAGAGGGAACAACTGCAGTAAGCCTGGCACAGCCTGTTATATCTGCAGATTAAACCCAGAAGTTAATTTGTTAGCAGCCAGGCAGCCCTTCTTCACAGCAACGTAGTAACTAATGGAGGGGTCTCAGGGCCAAGCCCACAGCAGGATGGACCTCAAGTAAATCACTGCAGAATCCAGGGAGGCAAAATTGCCCTGTATGAACATGGGGTATATTTTTCAGCATTGTATTTTGATGTATGTGTGTGTGTTCTCCCAGCCTTCAGCTGTGCACTATAGCCATGCGATAACTGCGAGTTGGAACTCCAAGAGTGAATGGTGTTGTCTGGATAGTGTGATGCCTGTTTAGATGGCCCATGGGCACATGGGAGCCCAACATTCCATCATCACCAAGCTGGGCTGGAATTGGCATGGGGGCTGTGTGAAGATATTAAATCAGCTTTGCACTTTACCTGCTCTTGCCAATTCCCTAGAATAAATTTGAGGGGCCCAAGGTTTATTGTCCCTTATGTTCAGATTGTTAGGACTCACACTGGGACTTTATGGCCACTTAAGCATTATAATGGTATTGCTATGTCCTTTCCCCCCAGGCCTTCTGCACTGTGGGAGAGGCATAAAAAGACAGTGGTACACTGGACCCCAACTCAGAGCTCACTAGATGGCTGGTATTACCACAGGATATAAACAGGCTGGAAAGGAGACTGAGGAGGAGTGCGGTATAGTATTGCCAGCAACATGTTACATGCTCAACACAGTTACCAGCTCTGAGGGATGAAAGCAGTTACACAGCCAGTGCAGGCTGCACAGCAATGAAGGGGCTTTCACTCAGGCTTTGGAGTGGGGAATGGCTTTTCATGCTTAGGAACCTGTGCTGGATTCAACTGGAGGCCTGAAGATAAAAATGTTTGGGACCAGGCCTTGTCCTGCAAGAACTACCCAGGCTTACATATGTTCTGCTTCAAAAGAGAGCAGGCAGGCTCTTGTGTTCAAAAAAAGTTTTAGTTACAGCCCCTTGTTAGTTTAATTTTAGTTCTTATGAATTGACATATGGCAGGCATGATTTTTAATTAGAGCTTTAGCTGCGTTTTACTGGTAGGGTTGCAGAGCACTGTGGAATTTACACTAGGAAAAAAATGCTCTGTCGGTAGAGTACAAGGCTGTTTAGTAATCAGAGTGGAAAGTTAACTTTGAAACAAATTGGCAACTGATCAGATAAAATTCAAATCGGTAACATTTGTGTTGGAAACCAGCTCAGATCTGGGAAAAATGGAATCTAAGCTATTCTTTTCCTCTTGCAGAGGAACTGACCAGTGAACACACTGTGTGCACAACAAACTTCATTGTAACACCCCCTACAAAAACAAAATTAATACTTTTGTAGGGTTATCTGAGCACTTATCTGATTCCTTTTCACATTAGTGTAAAACTAAGTGTTGCTTTGAAGAGAAGTTTCCTTACATACTTTACAAAGCAAACAAATGTCCTTTGCCAGTCAAAAACTAAAGGTCAAAAGTTTCCCCCATTTGTTTTTCTTCTGAATCAACAGGGTGTTAGAGAGAAATGTCAGAAGATGTTTTGCTCCTTTGGATTTGTAACAGATTCCCGTCTTCCCAGTTCATTGTATGAACTGTTTCAGGTGCTGAAAGAGTTAATGGTGTGTTCAGGCCTCAACCAGCAAATGCATTTAAAGCTCAGTCCAGCACTCACATGGTTTGTATTCTTGCTCTGCTGGAGTGGTGTGTTCGTGGCATCTGGTTCCCTGGCAACAGCTTTCATTGGCTCAATCAAAGCCTTTTCTTCTTAAGAAAGCTCCCACTGTGACACCCTACCACCACCACTAATCACCATCTTAACTGAGTGTTTAAGATGCAGCTGGTATGAAAAATAATGCTTGTGCATGTGAGAAGATTAAGAGGCTACCTTACACAGTACACCTGCCCTGGAGAGTGCTCTTACTCCTTGCTGTTGGGCATACTTGAGGCATCTGCTTTCCCACTGGTAGAAATGAGGCACCAATACACCAAGAGTCTGCTTAGGAATAATCTTTTGTTAGGCAGAAATCCATAAACCTTTGTGTCTTGTGAATAGTCATTTCCTCTTTGCAGCTGAGATGGCGTTTGGGCCTCTGTGCTATTGACAAGGGGAAGAAGTGGGATGTACGGGGTGTACAATAAAATCCATATTGTTGAAGCTGTCTTCCTTGACAGGAAGGAAGCAGGAAGAAGTCTTCCAACGTGTGAACTGGAGGACAGTGTCAGCAAAGAATTCATGTTAAGCTTCCTCCAGGGTTGCATATGTTGGTGTTTCTGAGAATTCAGACTTTGCATAAAAGTTGAGAAAATCTCTAGCAGTCTCTGCCTGTGTCTTGCAGAATTTGGGGTACAGAGTGATCAACAAACTCGAGCATTCTCGTGCTCGGGCATCACGCTCCCACTGTTAGAAATGTTGTCCTTATGATGAAATGGCTGTTAAAAATGAAGTCCTGATTGACTTGGCAGCTGATAGAAATTTTTTCCTTATTTTCCTAGTCTTGGAGACTCTGTTGAAGGGTGCTCTGTAACTGTCAGAGGCCAGTGCACTCCACAGGAATGATGCAGCTGGAGCAGAGATGTAGGTGAGGGTAAGCACAAGCAGAGACAGTGTATGCATTGTAGTCCGTGTGTTACAGTGGTTACTTGTTTACCAGACAAAGCACACAGGCCAGACAACCCCCGCCTCTGCTTATCTCTATGCTATTGGGCAGGAGAGTGAACAGGGATTTAAGAATGTGGGCTGGAGAGCAGACGTCTTCAGCAATGTGGATTTAGTCATGAAATACCATGCCAGAGAATATTACACTGAGTTTGTGTCTGCTTTGATTAGCTTTTAAGGTAAACTGCAGTCTCCTTATAGAGCTCTTCACTGTTTTAGAACATCCTTTGTTTGAAAACAGTGAGTGAACATTAGAAGCTTGAAAAAGGGGAGAAGGAAGCCTTGTCTTGTGAGACACTACACTGTATTTGGCATAGAGAGACTGAGGCAATATGTGCCCGAGGAAGGAGATAAGGAGGACAGACTTGTGGTTAAGCTACTATATTGAGAGTTGAAATCTGGGTGTAACCTCCACCTCTGTGTGGCCTTGAGGAAGTCTGTCATAGGCAAAATAGACATTTACTAAGGGCAGGCAAACCAGAAGTGAAGCTGTGGTGACTCCTCTGGCTGTGGCAGAGCCCAGGGAAGCTGCCTTGGTAGCTGCTGCTGCCAGAGCAAAGCAGAGCCAGCAGGGTAACGCCTGGCTGCCATAGCCCTTTCATCCTTTCAAAAGCAGCTGGAGCAGTAAGTGAAACTGAGCAAGGTTCAGTCCCCAGCTCTCATTCCCACCTCTGCCCTAGCCTTTCCCTGTGGCTAAAATGTCCTGGCAGTGCAACTGTGAGAGCAGAGCTACTGTGATTTGAATAAGAGTGAGGAGACATGTCAGTCTCTAGTCAATCTCTAACTCTGGTTAAATACAGGTGCCATAGAAGAGTATTAACAGCAAGGCTAGCATAAGTGTTCTCCAAAATTCACTCTGCAACTCAAACAATAAGTTTCTGAGCCAGCACTGGGTCTTTGTATTAACAGATTTTCTGAGATTGTGTCTAGGTGTTTTGTAAGCCCAGCACTAGGCTGGCACTAAGCCCCTTGTACTGGAACAGCAAAATTGACAGAGATGGGAAGCCCAGACCTTGTTCTGTCTTGACTTCCACGTGTCCAGTTCACCCTCAGTCCGACTCCAGGGTCTTTGCTTGGGGTACCTTTCCTTCTTGTGTCAACAGTGCTGCAGCCCCAAGTATCCTGATTCCCCCAGATACCACAGGAATACAGGCAGGGGGCTGGAATGCAATAACATCACACAGGCCCAGCTGTGGGACCAAGAGGGTACAATAGCTGCACAATTTGCAAAGTGGGAATAATTCTTGCTTCATTCAGCTTGCTGTTCAAAAGATAAATCCTAATATATGAGGGATACTTAGTAGCTACATGGCTAAAAGCTTCCCCGAAAAGCCCCTGCATGTTTTTTAACATCAAATATATATTAAAAGAAGAAATTCAAAAGCTGAAATTAGAAATCACGGCAGCAAAGAGTAACATGCTGAACATGGTAAGCCTGTTTTCTTCAGTAATTTGTAGCTATTAATTAAATTTATTTAAACTTATTAACAGCTGTTCCGTAAAAAATGAGACCATGGCAGATATTAGAACTGTAAAACAACCTGTTTTGAACATTAAGTGTCATTAATGATTTGGTAATTTGCTTTGGAGACCTAGTGTGGGGGTTGTTGTTGCTTCCTCCTTCTCGGAGTGTTTCCAAAGACCAGGGAAGTGCATGTATGTGTGTGAGGAGCTGCACTTTTTCTGCTGTACTGACAGTCTTGACCTTTTGACTAATTTATGGGCCTCAAGGCAGGCAATGAAAATGTGACTTCAGAGGGGTAATTGGTAGATTTCACTGGTCTGGTGAAACTCAGATTTGCTTTGGTTTAGATATTATTTCAGAAAACATTATGTATTTGTACTGGTTTACCATTTACTCTGGAACAAAGGAATTTTGGAAATCACCTTTGGATATAAAGGGACAAGGAACTTCCATTGCTTAGGGGTTTTCACAAGTTTCCACTGGCCACACAGATGGATAGCTGAAAATATGTAAACTTAGTGAAGTGCAAAAGGAACAAGACCAGTGTGTTGTCGCAGTCCTCTCTGTCACACAAACTGAGCACTGAGTACTTCTGTGAAGAAATCTGAGGCTTTTCCTTTCACACAGCAAGATATACATTTAAATAAGATAAAAGGTTCTTAATTTGCCCATAGAAGGTATTCGAGTACACAGAACAGACTCTTGCTATAAAGATGATGATTGAAAGGAGATTGTTTTGTTCCCTAATTCACTGGGTAAAAATATTTTAATGTAGAGTTTGTGTTATTTTATCTCTTATTTTTTAGATTACCAGAGTGCTCTCAAGAAGCCTTCCCTTCTAATCACAATCTATATACACGTGCTTAATTATGTTATCACAGTGTCCAGTGGATAAACAGCACAATACTTTTTTCTTTTTTTTTTTCCCTCCCCCCCAAAAATGATCAGAGGGGCAAGCATGAGGTGCACATACAACTGCAAACCTCTGAGAAAGGATGTAACTGCTGACTTTCTTCAGAGGAGTGAATGTCACTGTAAGTAAACCTAGAACAGGGTCATATAATATGTTGGGCTCAAGTCACAATAGCAGATTTATGTTATACCAGTGAATAGGACTGTGTCTCTGGCACTGCTGCCTAACCTCTAGCAGAAGTTGTGTGGTGTGAATAAAGGCCAGAGGCCTGTTGTAAAAAATGATGATTTAGGTGGTTGATTGGGACTCTAGAGATCTGGTTGCTTTTCCTGCCTCTTTTCTGCTTTTCTTTAGAAGGTAACTCAATCTTACTCTTTAAGCTAGGGATAATATTTCCTCACGTCACAGGGACATTTTGGGAATAATTGTGTTAACCAGTGCAAAGCATTCGGGGCTCTGGGCCTGAACAGCAGAGAAGAAACAGCATAGAATGGAAAAGTATCATTGTTCATGCAGTGTTGCAATAGTTTGTAGGAGATGAAGCCAGAGCCCCACGCTGAAGAGCTGAGATGAAAAAGAATATTGAAGAGCTGCTTTGTTTCCAGAGCATTGTCAGGCCTGTGCCTGGAGTGAAGCAGGGCTCTTGCCAAAAAAATGAATGTGGGGGCAGTACCTGGTCAGAGACTGAAGCAGTATATTATACCACACAACCCCGAGGCAGAAGAAGGTTACATTAGGCAACCTTTGCTTTGCTGTTTCGTGATACTTGAGAGCTCTGCTTTTCAGCCTTTGATTGTTTAGTTTTAAACAACAAAGTTTTTAGCATGGAACTGATGATATAGATCTTACAGTGCACCTGGAGCTTTGCAGGAAAGTGTGCAGATAAGGTCTCAACCCCTTAAATCTTATAGACTGGGGCCTTTTACCTCTCTCACAGACCTCATTAGATTAAGTAATCTAAGGAATTCTGGTTTTACAGCAGTGGCCCATAATTCAGCACTGGTTTAGGCACAAATCTGCAATATGCTTCCATCGAGTTTCAAACTGCAGAAATGCTTTTTTTTTTTCAGTTGTTGTTGCTTTGCATACCTTCATCCTGTACCACCCTTTCACCCAGCAGGGATTCTGTGGCCTTTTTACCGACTGGCACCCACCAAATTAGCATGAGCAGAAACAGGATTACCAGTCCTACTTTTAAAACTTCTACTATGTGTCTTTGTAAACTCCACAACATCACTATGCTGTGTCCTAGTAGTGAAACAAAGTCCATTTCCTCCTCAGTCCTTGGGCAAAGATTGGTGAATTAACTTTATGCACAGAAAAAAACCCCCACCTTTTCTTCTTTTTAAATAAGATTTTCTATTATCTAAAACCTCTTTACTTTTAGACACTCACTGGTGTCTGAATTTTTTAAAAGACATTTCCTTTCCAGAATATCCAGCCTGCTGTAAAGAAAACATGTTTCAGTCCCAGCAACATTATTTATGAGCACATCATCAGCTTCACACAGGAATACTTAATAAACCCACAAGCACTTCAGAATGGCTAAGCCCTGCTCACTGCTCAGCAGTGTACAGACAAGCTGAGAGAAGCAATAGGGCTGTAGCAGACTAGATCCCAAATGGGGGGCTGCACTCGGGAATGGACCTGGTAGCCTCTAGAACTGGACATCATGCTGGAACTTTTCCATCTAGCACTTTGGAAAACAGCAGGAATCAATGCTTTCACAGTAGGAATCAATTAAAGAAACCCAAATTATTACCATTTGAATAAACAATTATTCCTTTTTCACCCTCACAGAAGCTTGTTAGGATGAACTAAAAGCCAGAACTAATTAAATGGTCTGATCACACAAATCATATCAGAAGTTTTTCATCTGGTTTAATTAATTCTTGCCAGAAGTTGCTGCTACTTTTAACACATGCTGAATGATTTTTTTAAATTAATTTTTTTAACAGTTTCCATTTATATCTGTTTCTAGCACTGCTGGGATTCTCCCTTTCTGCAGATAAAGTGGGAGTGTTTACAGAAGCCTTACTGCCAGGGGGTATTTCAACCCTAGGGACAGACAGTATGGCAAATACCTTGTAGGTCAGGAAAAGTGACATTTACACCTGCATCTAAGAGGGGTTTTTTTAAAGCTGCAAAAGGAGACAAATAAAATACATGCTCTTTAGTCCACTCTCCTGATTAACTCTTAAATTGCTGGTGACCAATGCTCTGATGAGAATGCAGTGGTGATCACTACGAAGAGGACAAGGCAGCTCTGTCAACACTGTGCCCTTCAGTAGCCTTTTTCCCCCCACTCCCACACATGAAATGTGGACAGGTTATGTTGGTCATTGCTAGCCTGCTCAACCAGGGCATTTCTTTGTCAAGCAGAACAGTCCTTAGCCTGATATCCTGAACCAAGCAGCAAATGTTTGCACCTGGATCTTGGTCTGGAGGCTTGAGAGCATTCAGGTCTAAGCATAGGGTCTGCAGCCCTGCAAACACATCCCTGAGTCAGGAGAATGTTTCTGAGGAACAGGAGCAGGCTTCCATCTGCTGTAGGACAGCTTATGTGTTTTGGCTTTTGGTAGATGTTAATGGAAAATGATCTTCCTAATGAGGAAGTTAGGAAAAACTACAGGAATGTTCCTGTATCCAGAGACTGGTGTCTGGGTCTCTGAGATTAGAGGTTTGGATTCAAGACAGTTCTGTGATCACCTCTTGATCTCACACTACTGTACTACTAGTAGTACTTGCCTGTGTCTACACAAGGGTGGGAACATCTCAGTGTTTATCTTTGCAGTCTTCAATTTCTGTATTTATTTCTCAATTGATAATGCATTTATTGCTGAGAAAAAACTTCAAATCGAGGGGTTGCAAGTGATCATAGAACAAGTCCTCATATGCTGCAGATGTGCAGTAATTGTAATACTAGGATTTGCCCTTCTGTTGTGGTTGCAGGACAGCACTGTGCAAACTGGCTACAGAAGTTCTTACCAACAGGAGGACAGAGGCTTGCTCTAGGGACTGCTGCTTTGGATGTTAAGACCAGAAAAAATATGAGAACAGTATTATTTTCCATCTGACTTTCATGAGGACAAGTGACAGGCTTTAAAGTTTAAAATAGCACTATTAAAGCAGTATAAAAATGTACATATTCAAGATATGTCAGTAAGATGGGACATTGTCACAGAATAATGGGTGCTAGCTGCTCGGTATTCAAAGTAGGACAGAAAAGAGGGAGATGCTAATGTAATTCGCAGTTTCCTAGGGAGCAGAGAATGAGAAATAAATAGAGAAGAGGGACAGTGCAGCGCTTCTGAGTATACCCCTGCCATGATAGGAAGTGTTTGAGCAGGATTCTCTGTGGCCCTGCATTTCAGAGCAGTGTTTGTGCCATAGCACAGCTGATACTCTCTGCCATCCTATCCCCGCCAAAAAAACACTTAACTGAGAAAGAAGCAAAGCTGTCTGCTAGGCTCTTTTGCCTTTCCATCTTAGTAAATGTGGTCAGCCATAGGCCTTTGGAAAGCAGGCCCTGAGAAACCTTCCCCATGCCCTCACTGGGGCTGGCTGTACTGCCAGGGATCGTGCAGGTCAGCTGTGAGAGCTCCCTTGCTCCAGCTGGCAGAGTTGGAGCACTTGGCTGCTTTGTGGCTGTGACACAAGGAAACTGCTGAGCTTTGACATGAGAAAGGCCTTGTCTCCCTGGGAGGTGGCTTGCCTCCTTCCCTGCCTCCTCTGTTTGTGTATGTGGTCCACTACTCTGTCCTCTATTGGTGTTGACTTTGTAAATTGTGGTAATACCAGTGCCTAGAACTCTTCCTCCCCGGGGAATTACCAGAAGTGCACAAAGGTGCTGTAGGATGGTCTGTGGGCTCAGTATTGGGGGGTGGAGGGAGCATTCCCATGGCAGTCTGTGAGACAGGGGTTGTGAATTGAGTAGATGCAAGTCCTGAGGAGGAGACCATCTGTCTCCTGGGAAATGTTGCTGTTGGCACTCCCACTGTCCTCAGTCCCCGTGGCTTCCATCCAGACCAGTCTTGCCTTGTGAAAAAGAAGGCTTCAGACTCTGTCCTATGGTCATGTGCCCTATTTCCCAAATGTTTGCACTCTGCCTTTGAGATAGCACAGGCTCTGTATGCTATGGCCATATTGGGGCATCACTCCAACAGCACAGTTAAGGTTGTGTTTGCTCATTCCTTAACTCTTTATTTACTGGTTTCCAAGGGAATAGCTAGGGCTGAAATTCTAGAAAGGCACTACATGCTCCTGGCAACCTTCATGAATTTCTTTGTCAGCAAACTTCATACTTTTGAGAATTTATGGAAGGAATATAAGTTGTTGAGCATTCACATTAATGACATCGATTTACAAATCAGAAATTCCATGGCCCTGAAGATGCTACTGGAACAAAATATGACTAAGTGCTCCTTCACAGCCTGGGCACTTCACCACACTTAAAAGGTGACAGAGGCAGTACTTTGCTATGAATATTCTGCTAAAAAGGCAGTGTGAGGAATTCCAGAGCAACACCTGCCTGGAGTGGGCCAGGCAGTCACAGCTTCACCTTGCATGGACTTTGGGATGGGTGCCTATGAGCCAGGCCAGTCCACAAGCCAGGCCCTTGCATTAGCCAGCAGGCAGGGCCAGTTAGCATGAGCCTGGGCCTGACAGGCACAGAAGCATGGGTTCACACCAGGATTTTCTTTTTGGTCAGCCTGAAACACAAGAAAAGCAAATGTACATGCAGCTGTAGCTGTGTCCACAAGCTTCTCACATTTCAGTCTCAACGGTTTTTATTGCTCTTTCTCTGCTCTTCACAAATACTTTTCCCTACATGTCATTCTTAATCTCATTAAGAAAAATGTTCAGTTTTCTGCCTTGTGTCCCTTATTACCAGGTCTACATGGTGCAAGTGAAGTGAGTTAGACTTTTTCAGTGATATGGGGCAAGCTGTATATAAAACTGACTCCTGTGTCTCTTTTAAACTCCCTGTGGTTCCAAAGCCAAGCTATCTGCCTTCACCTGTCATCTTAGCTTTAGTCCATCTCTTAGTCTCCCTCTTAATTCCAGCTGAACCTTATAAGGTTGCCTAATGTTTTTCAATCTTTATGGGTGCATTTCAAATTCATATTTGGTGTTGCTTCATGTAAAAAGCATTTCACCAAAGTGCTCAGACATTTTTCCCCTTAATTTTCTTCAACTGAAGCAGTTCAGAGTTAACTGAAAATTTGTTTTACTTAATTCAAATCCATATTTTTGGGGTGCATGGGGAAGTAGTGTGCTTCCTCCTTGCTCTGCTGCTGAATTATTTAATCACTTCATTAGTGATACTTTAATGAAATACCCAGGTGATTATTTTGCTTTGGGTTTGGTTTTTTAATTTCATTGCAGATAAATATTTTCCTTTTATGAACAAGATAGTTTCCTCAGTGTCTGGTTTTCATTTTTAGGGAATAGCCAGCCAACTAACAATCTTACTGGCCAGCACTGATTCTGCTCAGCTGGAGATGTTTTGCAGTATGTGCTATCACACAGACCCCACATGGCAACACTTTGTACAACAACCAAAAAAAGACAGGGAGAAGAGAGCATGTGACAGTAAATCCCATCATCTGAAGAGTCTCCAGAGACTCTTCAGAGAAGGGAACATTCCTTATGCATGTTACACAAAAGCCCAAAAGGTGATGAGTGACACTTCCCACTTTCATTTCTTTAGGAAGATTTGGTGTCATCACATGTCTCTACTTTGCCACTAGTGTTTGACTATTTCCCCATAGAAAGTAAAGTGCCAGCTCACTCTGCTATGCTCCATCTCTTAATGATCAATTATTTTTAATTGGAACCTCTTGCATTGTGCCCAGTCTTAAGAGTTATCCATCAAGATCAGGGCTCCAATAAGGTGGGAACAGTACCAACACATATGTGGGGATGATAGAGGCTTCTTTTTGTCCCAAAGAGCATGATCCTATTTAGAGAAGGGCAGAAAAAGAAATGGAGGTAAGGGTGATTGGAAGGATTTGCAGACTGTGGGCAAATTTGGGAAAAGTATGATTGTCTCCTGACTTCTAGTCTGGTGCCCTGTCTGCGGGCACACACTGCTTCTCATTTACTAATAAAAGTGTCATTGTACGTGCAGAATTACATTTAAGGATAAACAAAATAGGCTGGTATTGCTACAAAGAACTTTATCAGCTAAATAAGATGCAGCCAGGGATGATGGTGAGGTAGATATTGTGAAAATAACCATTCTCATGACAGTTTTCCATCGGCTTATTTATATATATATAACTTGTTATTCCATCTTTAATGTCTGTTTTCAAGTAATGTATTACATCTGAGTGCTAGAGTGAAATGCTGATCAAAGGACACTTTGTTAAAGCTTTAATGAAAATTGATAGCAAAATGGCAGAGTCATTTAAGTGAAATTGCTGAGTTTCTTGAAATTGTTTTCTGAGAAACATATGTTTTCAGTTCTCATGTTGAGAGATTTTGATGAAGATTCGATTCAGAATTCAGTGCAGGAAGATCTTTGCTTAAGGAAAATGAAGGACATGGAATTAGAGCATTAACTATGTTTATGTTGACTTTATTAGTTGAAGTGGCAAAAGTCTTAAAAACTCTCAAAGACAGAAAACCAGATCCCTGTCTGTGGGCAATGATACAAAGTACTGTGCCTTCATAATTGCACAACCATCCACAGATTAGTCTTTGCAGATCAGGCATTTCTTACCAGAAAAGACGGTGGCTCAAAGCAACTGTAAAGCGCTGACTTTTAAATCTTACAGCACTCAAATGCAGGAATTAGGTTTAGCCTACCATAAAAGCAGAAGGCTGCCGTGAGGTTTGGTTTGAGCTCTGGAAACCCAGCACCTCCTGCCCTGTTAAAAGAGCAATATGGTTCGGGCACAGGCGCTGTTCAGTGCCCTCGCACACGGCTGCGGTTCGGTTTCTGCTTCCCGTGGTCGCTCCGAGCTGCTTTAGAGAGGCCAGAGCTTTGCCTTCATCTGCTTTGTGCCGGAATTCTTTAGCCGTCGTGAGAGCTGTTTCTGCAAATCCAATAGCTGATTTATTATCTTCAGAGAGCAGAATGTGTAAAGAAAAACAGTATGAGTAAATCCTCTCTCTAGAAGGGCTTTCTATCCACTCGCATAATCCCGCTTGGTTCCAGCCTGGTATGCATAGCTGTGGAAGGGTGTCAAATGACATCCCCTTTTACTGGCTGTTGGCCCTAATGGAATGCTTCTTTGCACATCTCGTAAAGTAAGGGCAGGAAATGCTGCCTGAGACTTCTACATTTTGCCGTTAATTAAAAAATAAAATTAAAAATTTGAGCGGCAAGAGCATGACAAACAAGAAATGTTCTTTTCATCATGGATTAGGTAAAAAATATTCCATCTTTACATTTTAGTTTTTTACCCTTTCTAAAGACTGACTTGTTTTAGATAATCAAAGCTGGCTTTGAACTAACACACAGAAAACCCCCTTTTTTTTCTCTTTAAAAATAGCCGTATAGATATATATACATATCACAGCCTTTCATTCCTTTTATAGACAGATTCATTTTCTGGGAGAATGTGAAAGTTCTGAGCAATCCGGAGCTCACACAGGCACCACAACAAACACAGGGAACGAGGACCAGCCACACTACTGCAATTAACGCCAGTGTTTAATTAGCAGACAGCTGCACTGGGCAAGGGCCTTTTGATTTTCTCTCTTCACTGGGCTTTTGATGAGAGATTTACCTACAGTTGTAACTTCTAGCTGTTACTCTTGCATGCACTATGCTAGATGTGCATGCACACACATACGCACATGCCACATGGAAAATCTGTGGAAGGAAGCCATGTCAGGCAAGTGATCTGATTGGTGCTTTAGGTAAATATTTTTGGAAGTAGTTCCCTTTGACTGTCTTCTATGAAAAATCTATAAGTTACATTTTTGTTTGTTGGGGAGGGTAAGCTATAAATTAATGTATGCTTTGATGCTTTTAGGAATCCTTTTTTGATTTGTTGGTTTACTTTATTTAGCAACAAAAACCTGATGTGTGATGAAGGTGAATGGGTGCAGAGATCTGCCCTGGGAAAGGCTGGCATCAGGGCAAGACACGAACATTTACCCCAGTCAGCTTGGACACTTTTGTATTTCATTGGTGAAAGAAGTGTAATAGCCTCATGCTGTTCCCTGTTGTTAAGGCAGGAAAATGTCCAAGCATCCAACTAATCGTTTTCTTTGGCCATCATTAGTAATGAGAAAGACGTTGTTTGAGGTCTTGGTAGCAGAAAGAAACTGTTGAGGAACTAAAAGATGAAGTAAACATGGCAGAGAAGGTGACTTCTCACTGCCAAGGGCTTGGATGAAACCTTGGTCAACTCTGCTTTAGGCCTACTACTAAGATTTAGATTCCACTTGCAGCAAGCAGAAGTGAACAGTACTTATTTAAAGGGGAACAGCAGAGTTGTCATTGAGCCTGTTGATGGTAACAGTGTTTGTAATATATAGCAAATGAGAGCTTGGGGAGTACAGGAAGAGTTAAGAACCAGAACTGTAGTACCAGCACAGGCCCAAACCCTTATCTCTGCTATGCCTAAGACCACTGTAACATTTGTGTCTGTTTTGTTTGATATGCATGCCCAGTTTAGTGTCTTTTTAAAATTTACCTAGTTTGCCTCTTTATACCCTCTCACACTTTATATTTGAGCCTGGCTAGATCATACTCCTGTGAAAGCAGGTGCTCAGCCTGACCAGTTTTAGATAAGATACTGGAAAACATACAAAGAATTTATTCTAGCTGGTGGTCTTAATTTGGCATTCTCTAAAACAGAATCTGCTTGAAAAATATCAGACTGTGGGACAAAGGCCTGATACAGGTATTTATACAAACTGTCTTATAATTATATTCAGTTTCTTCTGATTTTGAAAATATTCATTCTCACAACATCCCTATAATATACAGAATGTCACTGCTCCAATTTTATGGACAAGGAATTAGAGACAGAGACAAGATTTTTCTAGATGTGGAATTTAACTGTTTACAAAAAGTGCTTTCCATGTAACCTGCCTCCATTTTTTGCTGCCTGAATCCTGCTGGAAGACTGGCTCTGTGTGATCTGGCCGCCATCTGTGATTGTGCAGGTAATCAACCACTTGTCTTTCAAATCTTAGATTAGTGCCTGCTTGCTAGAACACCTTTTTCTGTCCATCTGGGCCAGATAACATGTTTTTCTTTTACTGCAGCTCCTGGCAGAATTCCCTATTCACCACAAGCTTTTTTAAGTCCCTCAGAATGTTAGCCTGAGGAAAAGGACAGCATAGTGGGAAAAATCTATCTCCTTGCCTGTCCTGAGAATGATTTTGCCTTCCTGCAGATTGGTTTGAGAACAATGCTAGAGTTGCAGTAACTTCAGTAAAGCTCAAAGTAGGGGAAAATTTGGCCTCTTTTTTCGTTTTTCTAGATGTCACCCCAGACTTTGGGATTGAAGTTTTAATGATAAGGTTAGGCTACCCTGGTAGCCACATGATGAGACTGATTTCCAAGATCTGTGCAGCCAAAGTCTACTCACATAGGCTACTCCTCTAGGCAGCAGACTCAGATTTTCTATGTGTATTTGTAAGGGTAACATGCTTAAGTGAAGGATTACCTATTACCAAGCCAAGTTGTGATACAGCTGGGGCAGCCAAACTGAACAAGTTGTTGCAATCAGGATTTCTTAACTAATACAGATTAGTGATCTCCTCCAATTTACAGTTGTTATTTAAAAATGTGCTCTAGGCCCTGCTTATTCCTGCTTTTTATCCATATTCTCATTTATCCCAGTCCCATAGTTTCCTGGCATGGGTAGGCTGGCTGTACAGAGAGGAGCAGGTGATGCAGAGGACTATGAGCTCATGACCCTGTTTGGGGCTGTCCTGGCCCTGATTCAGTTGAATCCCATCTGGCTGCAGCTGTGGTAACACCGTGCTTGAGCCTGGTGTTTACCTGAATTAGGAGAAGGTGCTGTCTGTGCCTTACTTCCACTGATCTGGTTTTGAGACAAGCAGTGCTCTGCCACCTGAACCAGGCAGCCTTGGACTTTGGGTTTAAACAGCATCAAAACCCTCCCTTGTACCTCCCTCCTCTGACTGCAGCATGAACTGAGCAGTGTTAGACTCTGATGTACATATTTTAGTTTTAAAGTTTGGGCATCATTTTAGTCAAAATGTGTCGATTCTAAGTGGGGCATTTGGCAATTTGCCATGACTGTATTTATTCCCCCAGTCCTATATTATTTGTGCGGTGTTGTATCTGCCAAAACCACACACATGTTGGCATGAAACAATTATCCTTTATATAGGGCTCATATAGGGCAGGCTTGGCAATAGTCTTCCTCAATGAACAGTTAGAGTGCTGAAGATTCAGTGTCATCTTTTCCTCTCCAAATGACAGGCTAAATTTCTTTCAGCTGGATTCACGGTTTTAAAATTAAAAGAAGTAGAAGGCATGTATGAAATGCAGAATGTATATGAAGTACGTATAAAGTTTGGAAGGAAATGAGAGTGAGATGAAGAAAAAAAGAGGCCATTTGAAATGCAAGCTAGTAATTTGGCTTCTAAACCCATGTGAAATTGTAAGTAATGTTTACTGTTGCCAGTTGGTGAATACAGAAATGTGTGGTTTTTACTTGCATGCAAAGCTATTGGTTGTGGGTGAAGTCCTTAGACAAAAACACTCAATAGTCAGTGTGGGTATTCCACCAAAAATAAACCCAAACAAACACTGACGTATTATAAAAGCACTTTTTTTTCTGTGGAGACAAACATTCTGTTGCTGCTGTTATTCATGAACTCTAGAATTGTTGAAGCCTCCCCTTTAACTTGCCTGAAACAATAATCCTTCATTTTGGAAAGTTACACAAATGTCTTTGAAACTGGAGAACCAGTGTTTCTATAGTTTTCATGAAAATATAGCATATGGTGTACACTTATGGGGATATGGATCAATGTTAACTATTACTTGGTAAGTTTCTTGTGAACAAAAAAATGCTGCATAGACAAGAGCCAAAGGTAAAGGTGAGGCAATTTTTCTTTAAAAAAATAAGTGGGCTTGAACATTAGTCAGAGAAAAATGTTTTGCAGTGATTATCAAAGGCTAGTAAAGGTTTATTTTTCCTCCTTTTTTCCAGAGAGTAAATCACAAAGAGATTTTTTGAATTGTACTCCTTTATGAAAGTAACTGCTACTTTGTTATCAAAATGGTGATAGTCATTTTTATTCCAGAAGGCCAGACACTATCACTACTTGAAATTCTCTGAATTGTTTCCACTGTGAGCAAATTCAGTCTTAATGTGAGTCACATCTGCTTAAAAGTGAATAGCAGTTACTTCTACTTTAAATCATCATCAAATTTCACCTACAATTTCAAAAATTATCTTAAATCACAGGAATTGTATAGTTTTTCATAAGTGACTTTAAATCCAGAAATACCTAATAGGAAATGCTGAAATAAAAGCATTCAGCTTTAGTGATTTCTGGTGGAAATAGAGAATTTTTTTCGGGTATAAATGTCTCATGAACTAAAGAAATTCTATATAGAGTTTTTCCACATATGGAGAAAAAAAAAATGGCTATCCCATGTGAATGGTTTCTCCTGCAGTGAGTGGGGATGGGTGGTGAGTGGAGGCCCGTGGGGCAGGCCCCCTGTCCCTGATGTATTAAGGATTGATTGCATGCTCAGGGATGCAGCTGTGCCTGCACGGCACAGGAGTGTCAGTCACACCACTGCTCCCGGCGGCTGCCAGTCCTTCACAGCCCAAGCTGCTCCAGCCGTTCCATCGCTCTGGCCGGCACTGATGGATTAATGGGAGGAAATGTTTATAGAAAGGTTCAGGTTTCCTGAGTGAGTGGAATGAAACCCCCCTCAGCAACGATCAGTGAGCTCATGTCGTGGAGCAGTTTGAAGCAGCCTGACTGGCAGGAACGCAAAGGTCTTTTCAAAAAGGAAACTTGACAAGTGAGCAATTCTGGGGAGCAGCAAGAGGTGTTTTCAAATAAAAGATGTGGCTCTTCCAGAGAGGCAGCATGAATCGGGCTAGGCCTTAAAAGAACTTTTAAATCAGTAGATCATACACAGTAGAAGGTTAAGTTTGAGAGCGCAGTGTCCAAATAAAATAGTGCCCTCAAAGTGGGACTATTACACACTATGCTTAATAAATGAAACAATGTTGCAGTGCAACCACAGCTACTGTGATGGCACGTAGCTAAGGCATCTTAGATCTACCTCTGTTCTGTAACTTAAATTTTAGTATTGGCATAATTGAAGGTATGGGAAGTGTGATTAATGCAGACAGCAGGCTGAAATCCTTGTGAAAGAAATGCTGTAAAGTATCATCATTTCACAGGTGTACAATTCTGTTTGTTAGGGCACTTTCCATGACGCTAGCAACAGTCGTATTTGGGATCTAAATATTCAGTTCAGTTTAAAAAGTTAAATAAAATAGACCATTCCACTGAAGCTTTCAGATGACTATGATAAGAAACAATGTATGCTTCAGGCTAGCTATTAAAATTAAATTCACTTGAACAAAACTGCAGAGAGCAAAAGTGCTAAGGGACAAAAAGCACCAGTTCATGATACTGCCCGGGTAAAGCCATTAAAAAGGACCTAGTCCTTAGTGTTTCCCTATTGCACTCCACCCGTAAAAGTGAGGACTTAATTTACAGCACTTGTGGCACCCTCCACTTCTCAATCTTAGTTACTTTGGAATGGGAAGAGAGCATTATCCTTATTTTCTAGATAAGGGAACTGGTTTATCAGCTTGCCCTCAGCAGAAGCAGAGACTGGAAGAAAACTTGGCTAGGATGCAAGTACCTCAAGTGAGGGCAGACATTTGAAACCGGCTGTCTCAAAATGTGCTCTCCTGTTGTGAGGGCCTGGTAATCAGAACGAACAGCTTCAAACCACAGCTGACTTCCAGCCTGCATTCAGAGAAGTCTTTTGCCATAACAAAGTGGGGAAGAAGACACGACTTTTCAGAGCTTCCCCCTTTCTAAAACCTGCCAAGTATTCAAAGATGGAAATAACGTCATTAGAGCCCTTGTATTAAAAATTATTTATTTAGTGATCTGTACATGGGGTGAAGCAGGGCCTCATACAGACCTTAAAAAAAATCAAGTAAAAACATAAATACATATTTTCTTACAAAAATGAGATTTACAAAATATACATACTCCACTTGTCTGACACGCTTGTTTGTTTTTTTTTTTCTTCCACGTGCACATTATAAAAGACAAACCAAGCCCTGCAAGTCTGACATCAGATCTACTGAGGGATTTGGCTGATGGGCCCATTCCTCATTCTCAGGCAGCAGCAGTCTGCCCCCTCACCCTGAAAAGGTTTTTTCTTTTTAAAGTTTCAATCTAGACACTTTCCCCCAAAAAACGTGATGAGCAGCTATAGGGTGGAGACTTGCTAAAAATCCAGAATGTCCTATTTTGTCCTTAGGCAAGAATATACACACACACATATACTTATAAAAACAACCCTTCAGTGAATATAAAGGTAAAGTAGTATGCAAAAAATAAAATATGAACAAGTCAACATAAAAATCTTTAGAATAGAAAAATCTGTCACATTCCAAAAAGAAAACAATGCATTTGATGATAAGTTTTTGAACACTTTTCCTTCCAAGATGTGATCACTGGAAACGTAGCCAGCTGTATTTTAGCTGAAATGAGAAGACTCCTCACTTGCAGTAACTGCTTGATTTTAAACCCCAACCCCAGCCCCCCCACCTGCACCAAGAATCATTGCCATGCAGCTCAGGGAACCTGAGGAGAGCAGGCAAAGGGTCCATCGCGAGCCAAAACGATTCCTCCCGTCCCCAGAATCCGGCTGTGTATTGACTTTTTCTGCAGTGAGCTCACTGCAAAGCAGGTTTATGGGAAGGAAAGAAAAAAATCCTATCTTTACGTTACATATTTTAATGGCTCTTGTTTTGGCAGGTGCTCTCGGGTAAGCGTTTCTTGCCTTCCTAAAACTTGCATTTCCTTCAGCTTAGAAAAGTGACCCATACTGAACGGTAGGAAAACATCCTGCCTCCTCCTTTTTTCATAAAAGGAATGTTTATTTCTGCGAGGTCCTCACATCCAAGGGTGAACCTCAACGACTTCTTTTTGTTAGTTTGCCCATAAAAACCGATCCCATGCTTATGCCTTTCTACATAGAAAACACTTTTGTTTCCCCCTTTGTCTCCTAGAACAAAGGCAAGGGGGAAAAGCCTTCTGCTGAAAAGCAACAAGTCATTTCTTTTCAGGGTGTGGAATAGCAACCCCCTCCTTCCCCACAGCAGCAAGAACAACAGATTGAGTGCCAAATTTTTACTTTAAAACAATTACAACAGGTATCACTGAGGTAAAAAGGAACTTGTGAGCTGACAGAACAGAGGCATCTCCCCAGCACACGATCGGGCTGCAGCCGGCTGTGCAGTACTCACGTGATGGCTCCGCCGAGCTGGAAGGAGCAGGCAGCGAGCTCAGGCTCGGGAGTTACCCTGCCCACGCTGCAGTTTGGCCCCGGTAATTCAGAGAGCATTTGGCCACTTCTCGGCAGGGGTGCCTTAACAGATCTGCCTTCCCCTCCTTCTTGTCCAAAGCAAGGCAGGATGATTTTAGCTGGGTTGGAGTTTCTTTTCCTCGACAGGAGTAGCTGGAGAGAGAAGTAAGAAGACTTCTGGGTGAAGGACTCTCCTATCCCAGCAGTGGCCTCTTTTTCTGTCCTCTCCCACTTAGCTGGTCGTAAGCACCACTGGACATAGTTTGACTGATCCTTAATGCAATGAATTTGTTTTTCAAACCTTCTGTAAGGAAGAAAAAGTTTGGAAAAACCTCCCTTCCTCACTCTTCAGGGACCCATTGCCCTACTCCTATGCTGAGTATCCGTCTCCTCTGCCTTCTCTGTGTGTATGCATGTGTGAGTGTGTGTGTGCCAGAGGGGACAGGGGGGGTCTCATACTGCCGTCTCGCCTTTGCTGCCGGTACTGAGTCTGTGGTAGAAACGTCGCCAGGACTGAAGGGTTTTGCCAGACCAAATCCAGAAGCCAGTTGTGATCCCAACAATCATGGTCATGAGGTACTTGATCATGAAGACAGTGAAGTCTGGGCTCATAGGGGCAAAGTGGCTGGGACAGGGCACAGCATAGGTTTTGCAGGTCTGGAGGAGCCACGTCTTCTCCCAGGTGGCACGGAAGGCTTGCTCGTAGAAGTAACACGCCAGGACAATGGTGGCAGGCACCGTGTAGAGGACACTGAAGACACCAATGCGCACCATCAGCTTCTCCAGTTTCTCCGTCTTGGTGCCATCATGCTTCATGATAGTACGGATGCGAAACAAGGACACGAAGCCAGCCAGCAAGAAGGAAGTGCCAATGAAGAGATACACAAACAAGGGCGCCAGCACAAAGCCCCTCAGCGAGTCCACACTGTAGATACCTACATAACACACCCCACTGAGTACATCCCCGTCCACTTGCCCCATGGCCAAGATGGTGATGGTTTTGACAGCGGGCACAGCCCAGGCAGCCAGATGAAAATACTGGGAGTTGGCCTCAATGGCCTCATGTCCCCACTTCATGCCAGCAGCCAGGAACCAGGTGAGGGACAGGATGACCCACCAAATGGAGCTGGCCATGCCAAAGAAGTAAAGGATCATGAAGAGGATGGTACAGCCTTCTTTCTTGGTGCCTTGGGCCACAGTGCGGTAGCCATCCTCAGAGAAGCGCTCTAGACACACCACCCGCTCCTCCAGCAAGAAGCCTGCTGCATAGGCCACTGCTACCATGAAGTAGCAGCCCGAGAGGAAGATGATGGGCCTCTCCGGGTAGCTGAAACGACGCATGTCCACCAGATAGGTGAGCACGGTGAAGAGGGTGGAGGCACAGCAAAGCACGGACCACACGCCCACCCACAGCCGGGCAAATCGCACCTCTGCCTCCTTGAAGTACATGAGCCCGTTGGGCCGGGCTGGCTCACAGGGGGCTCCACAGTCCCGCTCCCCCAGGAACCGGTAGCCCAAGTAAGAGGGCACTTTGAGCTGCCGGGGGCAAGAGAAGGAGAAGCCAGAGGGTGGCTGTGGTGGGGTAAGAAAATCAGGGAGGTAGCCAGCTGTGGGGTGGGCAGTGACCCCCCGACCCGCCGCACCACCAGGCCCTGGTGGGGCATCCGACGTGTTCTGCCCCACGCAGATCTCACCCGCACCGTGAACAGGGAAGTTTTCGCAGCGGAGCCGCTCTGGCCACTGGAAGCCGAACTTGTTCATGAGGGCCTCGCAGCCCTGACGGGCTCGCTCGCAGAGGGAGCGGCAGGGTGGGATGGCCTGCTCCAGCACGGTGCACACCGGCGCGTACATGGAGCAGAGGAAGAACTTCAGCTCGGGCGAGCACTGCACCTTGACCAGCGGGTAGAACTGGTGCACCTCCAGCCCTGCGTCCTCCTGGTTGGTGTGGCCCAGCAGGTTGGGCAGGATGGTCTGGTTGTAGGCGATATCCGTGCAGAGCGGGATGGAGATGGGCTGGCAGAAACCGTGGTCCGGCACGGAGATGCCCTTCTCGCCGTTGTACTGCTGTGCCGTGGCACCCGCGGGGGTCCCCAGCAGGGCGGCCAGCAGCGCAGCCAGCCCCAGCAAGGGGCGGCCGGCGGCGGCCGCTCCGCCGCATTCTCCTCCAGCCCGCATCTCCGGGGCGGCCGGGGAGCCTCGGGGAGTCTTTCAGAGCCGGCCGGCGCGACGCCCCAGGGGCATCGGCGACCAGAGGGCGGCGGCGGGGCCCCTTCGGTGGGGCAGGAGCGCGGCGATGGGAGGAACGCGGCTCCGCGCTGGACCTCCACCACTTTCTTCCTCGGCTCCGACGCGGCGGCACTCACAGAGCGGTGGCGGCGCTTCTCTCGGCGAAAGTTTCCGGAGCCGCTCTCCGCGGAGAAGGCAGCGGCGGCGGCGAAACAGGAGAAGCGCGCGTAGCCTGGCGACGGCTCTGGCCAGCTCCGCGCAGGGTCCGGCGGCGAGGCGGAGGCGCTGCTCCTTGCACGACTGGACGGCCCCGGGGATTTAGGTTACGGCTAAATGGATTATTACCGCACCCGTCTGAGCCGTGTATTTTACTTCGGGGCTTAAATAACTTTCAAAATCCAATTACTGCCCGATCCTCCCCGCGGCTTGGCTGGGCTCCGCTCCCGACTGACACCGCTGCGGGCTGTGCGTCCGGGATAGCCGTGCGCCTCCCGCCTCGGCTCGTTTCGTTTCGCTCCGCTCCTCCCGCGGCCCCGCCGACACCGCCCGCTCCGCGGCTCCCGGCCCGCGGCCGCGCCGGCACACAAAAAAGGCGCAGCTCCGCGCGGGCCCCGC
>VWYP01015839.1:41082-171013 GCA_013400435.1 Pycnonotus jocosus | reverse complement strand
TGGTGTTTCTTCGGGAAAAAAAACATCCAAAAAAAAAAAAAAAAAAAAAAAAAAAAAAAAAAAAAAAGGCAGGGGGGATTTTAAAGGAAATAATAAAGGCTGTCACGTTGCTGTTTCCTTTCTGATGCGAGTGAGCAGGCGTGTGCTGGTTGTGGCGAGGCCGCGGCGAGAGCCTGTCCCGCAGTGGTGCTCCCGGGATTCTGTCCCGCAGTGCTGCTCCCCAGTTCCTGTCCCGCAGTGCTGCTCCCCAGTTCTGTCCCACAGAGCTGCTCCCCAGTTCCTGTCCCGCGGTGCTGCTCCCCAATTCTGTCCCGCAGTGCTGCTCCCCAGTTCCTGTCCCGCGGTGCTGCTCCCCAATTCTGTCCCGCAGTGCTGGTCCCCAGTTCCTGTCCCGCGGTGCTGCTCCCCAATTCTGTCCCGCAGTGCTGGTCCCCAGTTCCTGTCCCGCGGTGCTGCTCCCCAATTCTGTCCCGCAGTGCTGGTCCCCAGTTCCTGTCCCGCAGTGCTGTTCCCAGGAGCCTGGCCTGCGGTGCTGCTCCCGAGTTCTGTCCCGCAGAGCTGCTCCCAGGACAGCACTCGGGGGTGTTGGGCACGTCGGGCAGGGGCTGGTCCCGCCCGTGGGGTGAGGAGTGAGTGTTGCGGCCAGACCTGTGCTGTAGGAAGTGGTGCTGGGAACAGCAATGGGTGGCATCCCTCTGTTTGACCCTGCCTCCCAGCTCCGTGCTGCTGTAGGTGCAGGATTTTGCCTGGGGGGTGAGAACTGAAATTCCAGCTGCTGATAGCTATTAAAGTGTAACTGCTGAAGCAGAAATGTTAATGCTGGTGTCTTTGCCAGACTCCTACTGATTTATTTTCATAAAGGCTGTTGCTGGTGGAGGCGGGGTGGAGAGGGAAGGGGATAATGTAGGGAAATGAGGTCTAATATTAAAATAATTACTTTCTGGGCAAAGCAAACAAGTCCTTCTGTAGCATCCTAGAAGCTGCCCCATATGGTGTGTTGGGTGATGGTGAAGGAGTGCTAATCCTGGAAACTGTGTATGGATGCTGATAGTGTATTTTTAAGGTTGCTGATCTGATCTGTGGCAATTTGTGAGGTGCTGTTAATTGTTTTTACCTGAATTTGAATGAGGCAGCATCACACCAGTGGCTTCCTGTTCAGGAGACAGTAGACTTTTAAAATGCACCATTGTTATCATTGTTATTATCCAAGTGTAGTGTAATCCTTGGTGCTTTCCTAGGCACAACAGTAAAGGCATTTTCTGCCCAATGAGATTTATCCATGCAAGTTATAGTAGAGAAGGATGATGACACATGAAACAGCCTGTGGAAAGATGAAATGGTGACTGTCCCCAGACATCCCCTGCCCTGAGCCGGAGATCACTTCCTCCAGGGCAAGGACATCTGTGCTGAACTCAGAGCCATTGTAGGACTGCTGTTGCCTGCCTCAGTATTTTGGAACAGTTCAGTTTTGGCAGTGGTTACTCCCCTTCTTTGAGCTGCAAACTGTGGTGATTCCTGGAACCACATCACTTTTGACCCAGAGATCCCTGCATGAGGGGCAGCCACTTGCAGGAGAGCAGCAGGGCAGGGCAAGGCGGTGGGAGCTGCTGCAGCCATCTGATTTTCATCTGTTTCTGTGACTCAATACTCTCCCTGACCACAAGGGTCAGGTCTTTGTGAGTAAACTCTGTAGGCGTTGGTCGCTAGATGTTATGCAGATCTGGTGAGTTTGGGCTCTCTGAAGCAACCTGAGCAGCTGAATGATAGCTGCTCACCAGACCCCAAATTTGCTAAACAGTATTCAAAAAAATCTCTGTGTTTTCCAAGAATGTCTAGGGTAGTTGTGCTTAAGGCATCAAAGATCTAAAAATTAGATTTGCTTCAGAAGTGTATCTTAAAACTGGTCAGTTTTATTGTTGTTTAGGTTTTTTTTAGCTAGACCAACTCTCCCTTTAAGATGCTCTCAGATTCTGGGTGCTCACCACCAGGGCTGTGGGTGGCAAGGAAACCCAGGCCACTTCCAAGCTTCTTCAGAGGCGCTTACCCACTCCAGGGAAGCTGCAGCTGAAGCCAGGCAGCTGAGAGAGCCAGTACAAATGGTATTTTATTAAATAATTCCCTAGGGTTTGAAGGCTTGTTTCCTGACAGGGCCAGCCAAAAAAAAATCCAAGAACTGGCATGGGGGTTGTATAAAAATTAATTACTGCTTTTGTCCATCTTTAAAAGTATTGATTTTAAAAATACATATTTTTCACTAATTTTGACCAAAATCACTTTGGAAAATAATTGCTTGTTGAAAGCTTTTTCAAGAAAATTCAGTTTACTGGTAGTATTTGAAGTCATCTGTGTTTCAAACATGATGAAAAAATTACAGTTGGGATAGGAGCTCATGTGGAAGCATCAGGGGAGAAAACCCAAAATGTTTCTGAAAAATAGTTGAAAATAGTCTGTATGTGACAGTCTCTTCCTCTTTACTAGCATACAGCTAAAAGAAAAATCAGATCCATTTTTAATGTAAAAATGCCCAGGGTTTGCCTCTATAAACAGAAACAAAACCAAAAGCCGGGTAAACCCAAATTGTATAGCCAAGGAACCCAAGCAACTCTTTGCCTAGAGGAGGAATTAGTGGCTTGCATAATCAAGCCTGGGGAGCTCATTTTGTGATGCTCAAAGGGCTGCAATGGTGTAACAGTAGGGGTGGAGGGATCAGCAAGCACCAATAATGAATTCTCTTCATTTTTCCATTTTAAGGCCTGGGTAGAGGAAATGCAAAGCTCTTCTTTTTCGCTCTTTCCCCCCACCTTCTTTTTAAGGGTAGATGAAAAGAATGAAGCAGTAAAGAAGCCAGGTTGACACCTGTATCTGTGACAGCTCAGGCAAGGAAAATAGTGGGAAAGGATCTGCTGGCAGCAATTTGAAACTGTCCCCTTCCTGACTTGGAGGCTTTGACTGATGGTGCTGCTTTGTGCAGCCATATGGTTGAACATCTTGAAGGGCTGGCAAAGAGATTCTGGTGCCAGCTCTGGGAAGGGGAACCAAGTCATTATTAGAAACCAGATCTCAGAGAGAGGAGCCATTAGTACAAAATTTTGCTTCATGCTTGACTGTTCTCTCTGTGCATGGGACCCAGCGTGGCACTGCAGGAAGGCAGGGCCTTGCCTGGCTGCCAGGCACAGCTACATTGAGCCATGGTTAGAAGGAAAAGCCTCTTCCTCAGTGCTTAGGGCACAGTGAGGGCTCTTCACAATGCAGCATTTCTCTCTTTGCACACACATTGGTTCACACCCTCTCTGTTTTGATTTACCCAAATCTGGCTTTGTTATAAGCTGCAACATTGGTTCTCCCCACATTGCAGAACCAGGAGGATAAGGTTTGTTCTTCCCAGGCTGCAAGAGAGACCCAAGGAGAGCAGAGCTCCCTGCCCAAGGCCTCTGGCAGCACTGGTGCCCATTAAAGTAAAGGAACACCAGGGCCAGCAAGATAAGAGTTGTAATGACCACCGTGGGTTCCTGCTTCCCCTTTTATTACTTGGTACATTGCATTTGTTTCCAGCAGAGAAGAGTTTATGTGTGTGTGGCTGCACGGGTTGTGTTGGACTGAGCTCCCTACATGGTTATGTGGATGGACTCCAGGGACAGAGCTGCACTTCCCCTTAATAAGCTCCTCGCACCACATTAAAGATAAAAGGGGAAGGGAAATATTTATATTCTGACAAAGCAGCTCTTCCCTTCAGGCTCTTGTTTTATTTATTAGCTTGCTCTGTCCCTCTCTTGCAGTTTTTTTTCTCTCTGTTTCAGTGCCTGTGCTGTCTTTCTCTCCTTTATTCACTAATTTCGTCCCTGGGAGACTGTGACAGCGAAACTTAAGAATCGCTGCCCAAGACATCAGATTCAAATTGTGTAATTCCCAGTTGATAACTACAACTCTCCCCCCATCTCTCTCTCTTTTTTTTTTTTTTTTTTAAACCACCACAAAGTAATGATTCATGGTGCTTAAACAATTGAATACATTACATCTAGTTTACTCCAATTGCTTTAGATGAAATTGTAGAAATAGAGTGAGTTGGGTTTCTGATGGTTGTTATTATTTGTTTGTTTTTTATACATTGCAACACAGATGCTGAATAGCCTCCCTTGTTTGTGTAGGCAGTGGAAACCACTATCATTCTTGTCTGGAGAAGCCCTTACTGGGGCATGACACAGCTACATGGAGACCTTTTTAACCTCATTCATCAAATGCTTCCTTTCCTCTGAGGCCTTATCCTGGGGGACCATTCATTTCCTTCAACTAATATGCCATACGAAAGGAATCTTGGGTAGATTCCTGCATCTTAGTCCAGCTCTGAATTTGTACAAGGGTTCAAGACGACAAGCAAAATGCAGAATTCTTGTCTTCTACTTTTTTGCTCCCTCTCATACATTACAGAAGATCATGATCTAACTTACAATGCCAGGGGACACCAAAGTCCATGTTATAATTATTTTTAGAGCTATATGTCTTGTGATATAATCAAGTAGCCCTCTGCTAAGACTGAGGCAGCAAAATTAGACTTGGTGCCCATAAGTTTCGTGTCTCTGACATTGTTATGTTTTTGCCTGTTGTCATAGAACTGCAAAATATCTGCAAAACACAGCCTTTACAGCACCAGATTAAGTGGCGTAAACTGCAAACTGCCGGATGAATGAACTGTAGCTGGCTGGGGGAGCGAACTGGTTTTTTATCCTTTACAATGCTGCCCTCTCAAAAAGCTCCACAGCTCTGATTCCAGACTGATCAGGAAGGTAAAAGAATTTGTTAATTGATTTTTCTCCCTCCCATATCAATTAATGGAACCAATCTAGTGAGATGTATGCTCTTCTTTCTTAGTTAATTAATCCTTTTCCTTTATCTTCACAAATAATGGCAATAAAGCAATTAGCAAAGGATTTACAGGGTGTGGAGTAGTGAGAGATTCCTCTGGCTCCTCTGCAGCTCAAGCTGTTCAGCAGTGCTGCAATTGAGGCACTCTCTAAAGGGATTTGTGCCCCCCACCCTCTGCGGTGTGGCTGCTGAAAGCCCAGCCTTCTCAAGACGTGAAGTCCCCAGCTCGCTTTCCCCTCAGGCAGAATTAACAGCTTCGGTGCCAGTCACTGGGACAATGGCACCAGGCCTCAAAGGCGACAGGCACGGGCTGCTGGTGGCACTACTGTCTCCACAGCCCTTAAGCCTGTTGCTTTCTTACTTGCTTACTGCTGCTGTGCCTATCTCTATTTTCAAATGTAAACTTGCTGTGCCACTATCAAGTGCCAGTGAAGAGATGTGGATGTTCTGTGTGACAGTGTGTATATAGTAGATGCATATTTGTCCTTAAGGCAAGATGCAATGTTTCATCCCGAGGGAAAGAAGAATGACCTTTAGTCTGTCTGGATATTTTACAATGTGTCCTTCCTTTTCTGTTTCCTGTGAGGTTAAAGACCTGCTGGTGATGATTAAAAGTACTGCAGTTCCTTGTCTCTCTAAGTAGTTTTTTGAGTTACTTCAGAAGCAAGAAAGAGGCTGGAAAGGTTTAGTTGCATCTTCCTTTTCACCCTGATGTCCACCAAAAATCAAATTCTGCTACATTTTACTTTCTAACAAAAGTAAAACTTGATAACCTTTTCTTTCTGTTCGTATCCAGCAGCTGAACATCCCCTACCCCTCCCAAACAGATTCCCAGAAGGACATTTTTTGCAGCCTTCATACCAAGCTAGCTTTCATAGTGCCAGCATGGGATCTCTAGGCTGAAGCTTTTGGCACTTCTGGATCCATATATCTTAGCCTTGTAGCTGTTAGGACCCAAGCTTACAAATGTATTCCTAATTATAGCAGAAATGGTGGCCAGGGTTCATATTAGATCTTTTTCCTTGGGCTCATTTTCTAGTCCAGAACTGCTGTATGTCTTTCTGCAGAATGCAGCCAAAGATATTGTCAAGAAAAAACATCATTGCACAGATGGTCTGCATGTGCGCCACAAGCCCACTGCTTTGGGAAACATTGAATTTATCTGCCCTGGCTTCACAGCTGATTCAAACTTGCACCACAAGCCCCTCTGACACTTCCAGGAAGTGTTGGACTTGCTTGCAAGGTCTCCACAACTGATCTGTGCAGATGCTGTGGAAATGTCTGGGGTTTTTGGACACTGAGTAACCTGGGATTGCTACTACATAGTAGTTCCAGCTGGGTATTGGACCTGCAGAAATCCCACATAAATGTAAAGAAGGTCCTCAGAGTCTCCCTTCCTTCCAGACAAAATCTGTGGGCAGAAGAGGGCATGTCCAATTAAACCCAGACATGTTAGCCTTGCTCTAATCTGTTTGCTGGGTGTCTGCAAGATGCAGAGAGATCAGGCAGGAGATGAATGGTGTGGCAGTCTAAAACCACACTTTGCTGTGAGTAATGTTAGCATATTGATGCAGCCTCTCATTCTCAGTGTTTGTCAAAAGTAATTAGTGTAAAGGTCTCCACAGGATCAACATCTGAAATATTTTTTCCACTCCATAGTTTCTTTTTTCCTAGTTTATAGTTTCCTCTTAAGTCACTGTGTTTGCTTAGTTGCAAATTTGTATATAAAATTTCATTTATTTGCATTCATTCTCACTTCACAATATCTGGGACTCTGAATTCTCTTACTGAATCTGATCAGTTCAAGTAGCTGAGAGATTGGATCAGGCCAACCACCCAGCATCCAAGCATTGGAACTTCCCCAAAAAAACCCAACAACAACACCCACCACCCCCCGCCCCCANTTCCAAAGGAGAAAGAAAAACAAAACAATAGCAAAAAGAGAAAAGAGAAAAAGGAAAAAAAAAAAAAGAAAAAGAGGAGAAAAAAAGAGCTGTCACCTGTCCTGGGATAGGGCTTTTGAATCTCATTGGGCTGTGGATTGGCTGCTGAAATTGCAAATCAAACAACAATGGCCCAGCCCGTTGTTGCTCTGCAGTCAGCCTGCAGCCTCGGCTGCCTGGAAACAGGGCATTCCTACGGGCTCTGCAGAGTCCGAGCTGCTAACTGGGAGCGGTGAATACCTTCCCAGGGCTGGAATGCCCTGCTCTCAGTTCGTGTCCCCTCAAAAAAATCACCTCTCCAAATTTAAAAAAAACCTGCCCAGAAATACGTCAAAGAAGAATTTCCTGGTTTAAATGCCTCTGGAAGTTGCTACTCTTCTACATTTGACATTCAGTTTGCAGCTGGGGCTTTCAAAAAGCACAACTTGAATGAATAGCTATGGGTCATTCAGAAGGGGAGAGCCTGGCTTTGTGGCTGCTGCCCGGAGCTGGGGTGGGGAGAGCTGGGATGCCCTAGCTTGTCCTTGTCAGAGTGCTGCCAAAGAGGTCTCTGACCCGGACCCCTCCGATGGCTCTGAGGAATGTACCACCTTAGGAATCTCTGAGACAGAGAAAAATCATATTCCCAGTATGAGATTAATTAGTGATCAGGCTGGAAATTGATTCTGCCTTCGGTGTGTTCCTTTCTCTCCCTGTGCAGCTCTGTTCAGATGTAAACATTATTTTCTGGTGGAGTTTTGGCTGGTTTCTTTCTGTAAGTGATTCATTCACTCACCCTCCCTTTCATCCCTGCAGATGGCTACTCTCAGATCATGAAAGTGCTGCTTTAAGACAATGGAAATAGGGCCTTTTGTTTCTCAGCTTTTCCTCTTTGTAAGAAGGGGAGAGGTATTTGTGGGCAGGAAAAGATGGAAGAGCATCAGTTAACTGGAGATTGCCTTCCAGTCAGACAATCAAAGTCCTTAGCTAGAGCCCAGCTTCTTACAGAAACATGTGGAATTAGGGCAAAGCAAAATCTGAATTCTTCTCTCATCTTTGTGTAAAGATTGGTATCAAGAATTTACCTGCCTTAGCGACATTTTGTAGCGACAGCTATGTAAAAATAGCATTATGTGCTCCAGAGTCCATTTTTACATTTTCACACTGCTGGTCGCTGGCTGAGTCCATGACATGCAAAGTGCTTGTCGTGCTTGTTGAAACCAGCTGGACATTTAGCTTTTCCACACCAAAGAGAGGGAGGCTCTTTGGTATCAAAACATACAGTCTCATGTAAATGGAGTCACTGTATGTAGCTTAATAGGACCATGTCCCTCGCTCCCTGGGACTGAAGGAAAAACAAGCATTATTTTTTTTGTTCTTCAGGTAACATGTTTATAACGGGCCTCTTACCTGGCTGCCATTCTATTGCCTTTTGTCACTGAAATTAAGCTGCTGAAATCTATTATATAAACATGTACATACCTCTCATGGTATGCGATGTCTCAGCCTTCTAAGAGCAATGTACCAGGGAAGATACAGTATAATAATGCAGTAAATATAGGTCATCTCCAGTAGATTGTAGCTTTTAGCAACTGGAACAATCCTATACGCAAAAAAGGAAAGAAAATTCCCAGTGTGGGCATCAGATCTGTTCACGTGGTGTGAACACACATGCTTGAATGGTATAAACACACAAAATAGTGAGGGTATGATGAAGAACTACATAATAGCCAAAGAAATACTGGCAGTATTTTGTATTAAATTAATAACTGAAGCTAACTGAATTTTCTGGGATGTCTTTGTTATCCTATTTAAAGTAATAATAGTTGGAAGAAAATTCTCTGCCTTCTAGAAGAACAATTCTGTCTCTGGTGCAGAGTGTTTTACTTGTTACATGTGAAGCCTGACATTGACAAGTGACTTTTTCTAAATTATGAGAGAGAGGAAAAACAACCATTTTGAGTGTGGACTTGAATGAACTGATCAGCTGTCTGAATTACCTCAGGTGCCACAGCACCAGATGCCAGAAACCATCAATGACCTCTCCAAGTTGATTTTGAAATCAGCTTTTAAAATTACTTTAAATTTCACCTTTTTCTTCTTATTTCATAGAAAAATAAAACTGTTCCGCTATCAGTCAAACAGAAAATACACATCAAAACTCTCATTTTAATAATTTTATTCAGGATTGGCTAAACATGAAAAGCCAATAAGAATGCATTAGCTGTATTCATGATATGACCAGAACCTTGTGGGTTTGTTTAAGTGAAAACTTTTGTATCACATCAGTTCTTTCTTCAGTCTCTAGTTTGGAAATTAATCTCTAATGAGTGTCTGATCTGCTGCACTTTTCCTCATGACTTCATATAAACACTGATTTATTTATTATACTTTGGCTGTAATAACTTGCTGTGTGCTGGAATCACAGCTCTGGAACTGTTCATTAGGGAATAGTAAACACTTGGCATCTTTTGAATCAGTCAGGCTGTGTCTAAAGTTATTTACTGCAACACAGGTGGATCAGTACACTGAAGCCACTTGTTGCCAAAACCCCTACATCTGACCTGCTGGCAGTTTGGAAGCTTTTCTTTGGATGAGGTGGTCTGGTTGCTTGAACCAAATGTTCCCACCAAGGATGTGTTTAGAAGCTCTCCAAAGAACCATGCATTGACTCAGACTCCCAGGTTTCCATTATGGACTGGAGCTTATCTGGGGAATCCCACCCAGCTCTGGCTTAGCATTGCCCACGAGCAATTGGGCTGGTGCACACAAAACTACTCTGCAAAGTAAAACAGTTCCTACTCACTGGGGATGGACAGGGGGTTTGCATTTGCTGTTCTGGACCACCATACTAACATAGATACTAGAGTATAAATAAAATACGGAAAAAGATTTTTCCATTTTTCTGTCACCAAAAAGCTGTGTTGGTTGGTTGATTGATGTTTTTTGACACACCATTGCAAGTTTTTTGGGTTTGGTGTTTTTTTTTGTTTTTTTTTTTTTTTTTTTTTTTTTTTTTTATATTTTTTTTCAGGGGACAGAACATTTATACACAAGTCAACAAAGGGTTTGTATTGCCTTCCATTTATCCTCTTGAAACCAGAGCCACCTNTTTTTTTTTTGTTTTTTTTTTTTTTTTTTTTTTTCTGAGAATAGTTCCTTAGTGACAAGAATTTCTAGTCAGTGTTGAAAATGAAAATTTGTATAGTGGCCAGATTCACAAAAAAACCCCCAAACTTGAGGGCTAGTTTTCAAGGAGTCAGTATTTCTAGCTAGATCCAGATACCCAGCCATTCAGATTTCACTCAGTCATGCACCCAAGAGATCCCCTTTGGTCCATTGTACTGAGCTCTTTCACCTCACTGCAACTCACACTACATCAGTAGAGCTTGATGAAGATCTTGTCTGGCCACAGGTCCCATGTAATTTTTTTTTTTGTCTGTGTGTATTTATATTGTTATTAAGAGTTCAGTCCACTTTGATGATAGTCAGTAAGAGATTTTTCCACCACAATAGGATTGGAATCAGATTTCATGTCTTGGTTCATGTGCTGGCCTGATTTACCAGCTTGTTTAGGCCAGGCTTGTTTGAGTTAACCTAATCTCCCTCTCCTGGCTAGAGGCTGGACATCATCTGTCAGGATGGGTTCAGTATCCTGCTCCAGTTGTGTTGTCTATGATTACATATAGAGTCCTGAACAATGGTCTGTTACCTCTTTATCTTATCTTTTGAGTTTTTGCAATTCTTTGTTGGTGACTTCTTGCAGAACATCACAGCTTTTTTCACCTGGAAGGAGTCCTCCATGGCAGCACTCTCTTTCCCAGGAAGACTTGTGTACTTGGAGGCAGCCTGAGCACAACAGACAACAGCATTCCTGGGAATTTGTTTCAAGTTTCCAAGGTTTCTTTTCTGAACAAGCACAAGAATTGAACGTTTCTCCTGAGGCTTCTCTCATGCATGATCACCAAAATCATCATCCTTTCCCATCAGAGGGAGTTTTCCTTTGTGCTGAAGAAGCATGTGGTGGGAAATAAAAGCTGCAGCTCTTTTCACACAGCTCTGGCAGAATTCACCCTCCCCAAGCCCCGTGTCTTTCTAATTTGTACCAGCACCCAATTTTTGCTTCTTCAAACTCAGCTCACATATTTGATTTTATCAAATGTTCTAATTGTGTCATTTTCAGATATATTGGTATAAGTTGAGATTTCTTCCTAGAATAATTTGTATCAGGCTGAAGTTTTCAGGGAAGGATCTTTACTTCACCTGAAGAAGGGGGGAAATCTGTTACTGTTTTTGTTTAATAGTAAGCCAGATACTTGATAAGCCTAAAAAAAAGTTTGTGGCAGATACCAATACACAGACACTACTGAGCAGTTTCTTTTGTTCATGCAAGCAGCTGGCTCAGTATTGCACCTGAAGAGGTAATTAGAAAGATAAGTTGGAACACTAATTTGCAACATTCAGGCCTTCCCTGGGAAGGTATTGCCATGACAAAAGGAAATAAAGGGACTCACAGTCAAGAACAGGGGCACTATCCACCATTTTTCACTCTCACTGGCAGCTCTAGGTAACCTTTAACCTCTTCCCACCAGCCTCCTCAAAGAAGCTACAAGATGCAGGAGAGTAAAGGAAAAGGGTCTGGTCTCCTCACAGAAAATGCCCTTGCATTTATACTTAGAACAAATGTCTTTTATTCTGATTTCCTCGTGCTCTGTTGCTCTCAGGTACTCCAACAGCTAATAATGAAAAGAAAAAAATATAAAATTGCCACCTTGCTGAGAGCAGGTTTCTTTATAAAGACATTAACAAACACATTTGAAATCAGTTTTATAGATTACTAGTCAGGAGTATTTTGTTTCGTTAGTTTATTGTCATGGATGGTACAGTGCTTGGCTCTGAATCTTTTTACACAGATAAATTAATTTAGTTTTGTAGTGCTGCCCAGTGAACTTTGCAACTCTGCTTATGAATGCAATCGGGGCTTGCAGGGAGAGCTACAGCTTAGTGACACCTGCACAAAACCAGCCATGGCAAGTTGTGTGCTCAGCTTCAGAGGCTGCTGTTGAGCTCTCCTCCTGTTGGGAAGTGGGACTCTTCTGCCAATCATCTCATTTCTGTGATCAAAGCCAGCCTGGCTTGTGCACGCTCCGAGGCCCCGAAGTGCTCGCACTGGAGCCAGGCACTCCATCAAGGAGACAACTGGACCTCAGAAAAGGAAGCTCTATCAGTAACCTGGAATCAACCAGTATAAAATTTCTCCTTATCTGAAACTTTATTCTTGGGAGGAATATTATCACTAGCTGTGTGTTAATTGGCAGGAAATTGCTTGCCCTGGGCTCCTCTACAGAGGCCTCCCGCTTCTCTCTCCTCTCCCTGGACTCGGCTCTCTCACGCTGCACCACACTCGACATTTGACGGTGCTGAAGGGAGAGATGGATTCCGTGAACAGTAAAAAAACAACTTTCCGCTCCATCGCAAGGAGCCAGATGACGGATACTATTTTCAAAGGCTTCTTTGTCCATAAGATGGCGTTTGAATTAGGAACTTGTTTAGCCAGATTCTCTTGTTACAATTTACTGATTCATTGGGTGGAGAATGGGAGGGCAGGATGACAGAGCCAGACAGCTTCAATTAATGATCTTTTAAAAAGATCTCGTTCAAACACAAATGCATCTTAAAATATATCCAGAATTACACAGCAGGAGGAATTACCAATTTTAACCTATTTGTGCCTTTAAATTATCTGCTGAAGGGAAATAAGCTGTTTTAACATCACTACTTTTTGAGAGAAGAATAGTGACGTTCTAACTGATTAAATCTGTGGTGTTTTTCTTAAAAACCAGAGGTGGTGTAGAAGGGGTTTTTTGAGGATAGAAGAGTCTCCAGTTCTCTCCTGATGTCTCAATGAGACCATAACAACAGTAAAGTCTTCTTTGGGTTGGTAACATGGAAATTAATTTCTGTTTCAGCACAGAAGCAAAGAAATGGGTCAAATTCAGGTCTTCCACCTGTTCTGACAGATATAATTTCCTTTGACAGTTTTCTCTGGATCACATCAGAATGGATAAATCTGGAATTCAATCCAAGGAGATATTTAGGATACCTTTGTCCCACCTGCACTGGAGGAGCACTTGGGCTCTGACAACACTGTGCCTCTTCTTCCTCCGTGTTCCTTCGGCCAGACCTCAGCCATTCACACCCTGTCCCTGTGAAATCCTGGGGTTCTTCTCCCATCTGCTGAGCACGGGCCATTTTCACAGCTCCTACTTCAATTTGTAAAGTTTCTTGGAAATTGCCTGGGGCTCTAATCTTACTGTTGGGGGAAGGGGAAAGGTCTGGACTGGTCTTGCGTGACCTCAGCCATTTAATTTGTCTGTCATTACTTCATGGGTATAGGTTACCAAGAACGCAATTCTCAATTTTCTTATAAAAATAGGGCAATAGTCTAAGCTTTTCTTTAGTTACTTTGTTGACAAAAGGAAAATTTCTTTCTGTGGTAGAATCATTCTTATTCTCCTCAGAAGTCTCTCCCTCTGAACACACACATTTGTGTGCATCTGTCTTTAGAAATATCATGCACACACCAACTCAACTTTTTGCAGAATTTAAGTAGCTAGAGGTATTGAACCCAGAAGACTGTGCTAGTGATATAAATAATATATGCTTTTTATGAAGTCCATTTTCACATCACAGATTTCTTTAGATAAATTTTTCAACTTTAAAGTTCCCTTCTTTCCCCCCCCTCCCCATTTACTCCTCTCAAGGCAGCATTCAGAGTAAGTATTTGTGTGTGGGGAATGGAGACTTCTGAATGAACTTTAGCCAATTTAATAAAACTAGAACAAATCAATAAGCCACCCAGGCATCTAATGCTGTCAGTATTCCCACTGACTGTTCCACAACATCAAACAGTATGGAAAACATTTTCAAGATAAGTCCTCTGTATTCTGAAACAGGTCCCTAAAGGCAGAGAAATGGAGGTTTTCTTGGCCTACCTGTTTAAAATGGGTCATGCTCTGCATTCACAATCACCTTGAAGTCAGGTGCAGTTCTTCAAAGCAAGAGCTCCAGCGAGCCGTGCACTGCTTGGGGTGTGAGCACGCTGCAGCCAAGGCCAGGGAGACCCTCCTTTCCCCAGCCCTGTTCAGAAAGTTCCTTTCTTCTTAGCCTTGACTGCCATGGTGATAACAACTCCTCTTAGCTGTTATCAAATTCCCATCTCCATGCAATGTCTTCTGACGCGTCATGCCACCCTTAAACCAAATCCTAACCTCACTTCTCTGACTTCAGTGAGAAACTCTGGGCTTCATTATCTGCTTTATCTGCATTAGTGAAGTTTTGCTACCCAAGCAATGGAAATGAAGCTTCTGACAGTAGATGTCCTTTGCCAATGTGAAATGTTTCAGTTCCCAGGGAAGAGATGCTGTGCAGGCAAAACTACTTCTGTTGGTACAGCAATCTCATGGTTTTATCTTCACAAAAGTGCAAAGCTGACATGTTTCCACTGGCAAAATTTTCTAGCTGGATGCTGAAGAAATAGAGGGATATTGCACTGGAACAGGGCCTTTGGGACAAGGACAGCTGTTGTGGTGAAACTGGTAATTTCTCTGTGCTCTTTTCTTCTTCATTACCCCATCCCTCCCCCAGGTGAAATTGCTTGTACTGATCCATTTAACTGCACTTAGTCTAAAGACATCTGTCAAAACAGTGAGGTTGAGCTGAGATCACAGGTCATCCAAATCCAGCCTGACCCCAGGCCCTGCCAGCAGCTGGTGGCAGAGCTAACCTGGCTCTGAGAGTGTGGCCCTTGCTGCCCTCTGTGACAGACGGGCCCCTACACAGGCCATATGCATTGTCATTTTGATCCACTAATGCTCTTTTGTTCTGTGGAGGTAAGAAGAGAAGGTTACAGTCAGGGTGATGTTGATGTCTTGTCATCCAGATGTGATTTTAGTTGTGCACTGCCACAGTCTGTTCACGATCAGCTCAGTATGAACATTTTCAAGTGTATGAGCTCACAGGGCACATTCTTGTCTGTGAGCTCCCAGGAATGCCTGTGTGCTCTGGTGCTCAGTCTGCTGCTGGTTGCATCAGCTGAAGTGTGGCTGTGCTGGAAGAATGTTTCACTCAGTGCAAGAGAAAATGTCAAATGGTAATGCTCAGCTACTTTGCTACTACCTTGCTATTATAGGGTGATGAGCATAGATAAAAAATTCTTGGTAAAGAGGTCTGTCAGCTCCTGCACAAATCCACTTTTGATGTTAGAACTGGAGGTGTACCACAGTCTCCTATATAACTCTAAGGAGTTATTAAACAATAGCTGACTTTGCCAAATGAGCTGGTATATTTTCCCCGTTTGTTAATTGCACAGAAATGAAGAAGACTTTGCTTATCCTCACAGGAGAGCCTTTGAACCCTTCACTGTACTTTTCAGAAATTATTCTTGGTTCTGAGATCCCTGAACCTGGATGCTGATGGAGTTGACAGCAGAAGAACTGAGGATGTCAAGGCAAGGACCATGCTCTGTGCTTTGGCACATGGAAAGCAGCATTTTGAGGTGAATCCTCACAGTTTAGAGGCACCACAAATCAGCACCTGTGTTTGAAAACCTTTGCTTCATTTGTGCTTTTTTACATATGCCAGTTTTAGATGGGTGTGAGAATCATGGATTTCAGCTTGGTTATCCCAGAAATTTTCTGGTATAAGTGCGAGGGAACCTGTCCTGCTCTTCCTTGTGCCTCAGTGAATAAAATGAACATCTCCCACTGGAGAAGGACTAGTAATGACTTTAGAAAACAACCAAACAAGGAAATACATTCAGTTGGGTTACTGGTGGAGGGGATTTATAGCATGTTGTGAACTATCCACTTAGTCCCAGAATTTAAGTGAGGGGCAGGGGTGGGGGTTGAGAGAGCAGGAAAACACAGTTCCCTTGTTAAAATGAAAGAATGAGTTTAATATATACAGGCAGAAAAGAGGAGGCAAGTCCTTTCCCTGTTAAATATTTACCATCTGAGCTCTGCTCAGACTCCTGATTTTCTGTATCTCTAAAGGTGGTGGTACTTGTGACAGGAGGATATGCTCCTTAATGTATTCCTCCCTCTCAACCCACCTTGCATGGGAAACGACTGTGGTAACAAAAAGCAGACTGTTCCCTTCTCATGAATATTAATCAGTAAACTCCCCCTGCTATTTTAAATCGAAGGCTGGTGCTAAAACCCTTTTTTCCCCCACTCAAGCATCCCCCAAGGAAAACCCTGAAAGTCCTGGGAAAGCCATGCACAGAGGCTGCCGTGACTAGAGGCCTTCTAGGCAGTGACATATAAAACTCCGAGGTCAGGGGGCACAGCAAGAGGAGGAATGAGCTTTGTTTCCGCTATGTGTTGCTGAAAGCTAAACCTTTATGGAACTTTTCTAGCTGCATTTTTGGCTATTTAGCTTTGAAAACAAAAGATTTATTTATTTTTTCCTATTCATCGCAGTTTTTGTCCCAAGTTGACAGCAGTGACATAAGAAGGACCCTCCCTGTTCTGAGTTAGAGCTGTGTATGCTCCTTTGGTCATTACTGCTTAGTACAAATATTATATGACCTTTAAGCAAAGGGAAGAAAACAAACAAAAAGATTGCACATTGCCAATGTAGACACCCATTACCACAATTCATTCTTCTAAATAAGAAAATTAAAACTCTCTTGGCAAGTAAAATACATTGACTGGAATATGTATAGTACAAGAGGATGCCCAGAAACCCAGCTGTGTGTCTTCACAATCCACTCAGCTTCAGACCAAGCCAGAGGAATATTCCCAAGGACACAGGGTGATACAGCTGGAGGTTGACTTGCCTCCTAGATAACCCTGAGCAGCGCTGAACAATTCTTTGAACTCAAAGCAATTCGTGATTGTGTTCAGAAATAACACATAGACTTGCCAAAATCCAAGAGTGTATCAGCACCAACGTGTATTTTTCCAGTGCCTGTAGTGATAAGCCAGTGCAGAGTTTGTTGTTTTCTCTTTGGAGCAGGGTTAGCACTTGTGGTGTGTTAGAGGATTTCCCATGCCAAGGATGCAATTCATGTCCTGAAGACTGTACAGTCAAGAATAATGTTTTAAAATCTTTGTCCTTTATCAAAGGATTTGGATAGACTTCAAAGAACATTGTTATCCATATCTAACAGCTGGGAAAACTCAGGCAAGGGGGAGTGACATGGCTTTCCCAAGGTGATCTTGTGAACTGGTGTCAGACCAGTGGGAAAGTACTGCAGTTCTGCTTGCTGTGGATGCTGCATCTCATCATGTTGTGAAGGTCAATGCTGGATGCTCTACACTCCAGATATGATGTACTGGTTGAAGACTTTGAAAGAGAGATGCTGCACACCATTAATGAATGGGGAATTGAAGGAGTGGATGGAACACCTCAGCCCAAAGAGACCTGTGTTTGATGGCTGCTGCTGGCAATAGCTAATGGCATAAACCCTGTGGTGGAATGGCAGTAAAGCTCACAGGACAGGCTCTCGGTGAGCATGGAAAAAAACCACCTCAGTCTTTGGAAACAGTATCTTAGGATATTGCTAGGCAAGAAGATGGGAGTGTGGTGGATTTTACTGCTGGTGCTTTGATCACTCCATAGATTAGAGTACATGTTTGATCCAAATAAGCCATACCACCCAACTGAACTGGTGATAAACATTTCCCTGATTTATTCTGGAAACGTGATGTCTTATTCATGTAAAGGAAGAATGGCATGAACCAAAAGTACCTGATTCAGCATAAAGCTTGCTCACACGAAGATAAATCTCCACAAGTCTTTGAACAATTTAGGCTTGAAGAGTAAATTCATGTTAGATCATCATCTTAAGTTAGATGGCTGCAGTGGTTTTGGTCCAGAGCCCTAAAACCACATGTACTTCCATGTTCTGGGAATAATTCTGAGTTAGGTAAGTGACTGTGCTCAGAGGAAGAGATTTTCAGGCAGAACCTGAACTTTGTGCTTGCAAAATCTGAGTGGAGTGAATGGTTGATGTTAGTACACAGAGATGTGTACTTTCTGCAGCAAGGTCTCAACCAAAACTCCCAGTAGTTACAGGCAGTTTCAGAGGGTTTATCAAGCTGCAGGTCTCCTGCTCAGGATTGCTCCAAGGTGATGGCAGCAGTACAGTTCTTCCAGGACACAAGAATGAGCAGCAGCTATAGCTAGTAGCTCCAGGTATAAACATGTATCACTAATTAGAGGTAGTTAATAATTTCTGGCTCTATTAAGTGCTCAGAACTGATATTTACTCTTCATTTTCACTCTTCTTTGGAGGAGCAGAGCTACAGCTGACTAATCCCAGTTGGTGGTGAACAAGATGGCAGTAGCATCAGTTAGTTGTCATGGAGTGCCATAGATGTGTAGAGTGTGAGAATGCAGGTATTTGCTAAAAATCAGGCTGTTTATTTTGATAGAAGCATTTGGCTATCAGTGTTTTGAAGACTGCTGCATGATGACAAAAAAACCTACAAGCCAAACAACCAAAAAAGAGATCAGAATTACTAAAAGTTTGAAAACATTTCTTCTATGTATTTGAAAAGAATGCCACAACTGTCTATTCAGGCAACTTCTTTAACAACATTGCTTTATAGAGATATAAAATCAAGCAGTTAAATATTAAACGGGAGATTCAAGTGCAAACTGAGAAATGGACTTGGCTCTGGCAGAAGTTGTGAGAGATCAGAAGCACATCTCAAGAACTGGTTATTTTATTTTAGCTGAACACTTCTTAGGAATCCTTCTACCTTCAGGCCCAGAGGCCTTATTTATTATACTAAGAGATGCAGATAGTCACCACTATATTCCCCTGTGGAATACTGAGATTAATGGGGAATTTCCAACAGGCAGGTATGGCACCCTGGAGAACCTGCAAAGTTGACTCTTGATCTCAAGCTCTCAGTTTTTCTGTTACCTGGCCCAGCTGAGCCAGCTGTGCTTGTGCTGAGGCCCTCAGCCTCTCAGTCCAAAAGAGGATGGGAGAGATGAGACATCAGCAGTCAATATCGAAGATGCAATGCTCTTTTCCCTGACATCATTCAACTGTGACTGTACATGCTGGGGCCAAGGAGCCAAGGTTGGCCATATTTTGGGGAGGACTGTCTCTGGGCTACTGCACCCAGAGGCTGTACTAGCACTTGAACTCCTTCAGCAGTTCCCAGCGGTGCATATAGGAGCAGAATCCTTACCCCTGCTTTTCCTTTGTTAGTCTCCCCATCTGCCCTGTCGGCTTCTGCACTTCAGGAACTTAACAGGGGACACATCTTTCTCTGTGGCATTCTCTCTGTACTTATCTAGGGCTTTGAATACCTCCCAGTTAGTGATTTCTGGCAGAACAATGTGCACCATTGATAGTACAGACTACAGCCAGCTTGCCTTTCAGTTTCCTGTTTGACCTTTTAAACTTTGTTATTTCACAAATATTCAGACTTGAAATTTTACACACTTAAGGCACCTAAAAGCAAATTCTCCACTGGTAAAGTTTTCTAAACAAACTAGCCAAACCTTGAAAGGATATAATTTCCCTTGAAAATACATCCTCACAGATAATTGATAGCATAGCCATCTTTCAGACCAGATGGTTTCCTTTTGGATGCTTACACAGAATAAAGTATGAGGAGCAAAGTAGCCTTATACCCTCAGAATAGATCCTGCCATCACTTCTTAGACTAAAATCCACATTCCAGACGGGTCTAAGCTAGTAAAAAGAATACTTACATTTCACCTGATAATAATTAGCTTCATTGCAGGAGAAAAATAATTTCTATACATTAGTTGGCACTATCTCTAGTATTTATTATTATATGATATTCAATGTGTATTACGCGTACACACCTATTAGGCAATTAATACAGTGCTGCACAAGACATAAATATAAAGGTATATTTCAATTTATACTTACATTCATCCCATGTTTTTCTCAATAGAGACTTGCAAAAGGTAAAATCTATGTCTTCCATGAAATGAAGCCACTTCTGGAGTCTATGTTGGTGTCATAATCATGTCTAACAGCTGAGGTTGGGCCAGTCCAGCCTTCCGTCTTGGGACCCAGGTTGTAACAGTAAAAGAGCACTTGCTTTCTGTATTGAGCATAGGAAGAAACCTGGCCTCAGCCACTTCTCCCTCCCTTGTGAAACAACTGTAAGCTCTTCACAGGCACAGGGAAGACTTATCCTTTACTCCTGAGTGTTTCTTTGTTCTGCCCAGGCAGTATATCCCTCCTCCTCCTCCTCTGGAAAGGTAGCAGAACAGATGGAAGCACCTTGAAAGACAGATGATCTATGGGGTCGATTGGGCTGGTTAAAGGTGAAGAAAGAAAGCATCAGTTTAATAGACATGGGGGTGGTTCAAGGAGGTGGAGAGGAATCTCACATATTAGCATGAGAAGTTTAACAGAGCATTTTTAGTTCTTCAAATAAAACCCCAAACAAACACAAAACCACTTCCTGAGGTTATCAGTGTGTTGTGGAGGGAAAACACCACAAAGTGAATCAAGAGTAGCCCATCTGGGAGATATCTCAGAAGCTGCTTGTTTCTGCTTTTGGTGTGTTCAACCACAGGACTGTTCTCTGCTGAACTGCTGAGAATACAGAAAGGAGAGGACACTTGAGCAGATTAGGAAGGAAAATACAAGCCTTCTAAGGAAAAAAAAAAACAAAAAACCAACAACTTGGGTATTCATCACTGAGAATCATGATGGTTGCAAAATTCTCCTACTTTTTGTCTCCCTTCTATGTGAGCATATGCCAAAAGAGACAGCAAGACTGCAGGGAGAGTTCTGTGGAGGTGATGTAAGTAATAAAGTTTGTGAAATCAAAGCAATATAAGAGGGATTTGTCTACTGTTCTAGCAAGATTGGCATTAATACTAAATTCAGGGAGCTGTATACCTAAGGACCATACTAAATTCCCCTAATTTTTCATGATGGTTCTGTATTTTTAATTCTGTTTTTAATTTTTATTACTCCTAATGCTTCTAAGAAATTGCCTCATCAGAACTAAGAAGTTGGATAAGTGACTCATGTAGCATACATCAGTATGGGCAGCCTGAGTTATGTGTTTCCTGGAGAAATTATCCTTCCCATTTCCACTTTTTGTTCTATACTTGTCTAACGTTGTGTCCAGTCTGGAAGCAGGGAAGGGTAGGGACCTTGCCAGGTCATGTGTTTGAAGTGGTTTTGTAAGATCCCAAATTTTTAGCCTTCTGGAACAGCATTGGTCGAAGTGGTTGTAATCAGGACCTGCTTGTGAAGCCTAAGAGTTTTGATGGGGAGCTCTTGCATGGCATTGTATTTGTGGCAGGGGTGGGTTCTTCTCAGGAAGCCTGGATATGCTGGCAGTTCCCAGCCATGTGCTTCCCCCAGTCACCAACTGCACTGGCAGAGCTGAGGCTAGGAGAGCACAGGATGTACTTTTGGAAAGATTCAGTTGCCCCTTCATGTGCCCTTTTGGGCCTCCAGCTAGCCAGGCTAAAGGAAGGGCAAAGAGGAGAAGGTCAGAAGATGAAAGGGCTTTTAGAGTAAAACCCTTTGCTGAGATGCAAGGCAGAATGGCTTTGTCACTCAATTACTCTGGACTTTCAAAGCACAGAATGAAGTGTTGGATGTGGCAATGCAGCCCTTGTCAGCGCAGCGTGTGGGAGGCAGCCCGGCAAAGTGAAGTGAAGAGGGTTTGTTCAGCAGCTGGCACAGCAGCTGGGCCCTGCCAGCTCCCATCTGACTCGCTTTGCCCCTATCAGTGACCAGCTTCTTCTCTGGCTGTGACACTTGGCACTCTGCTAAGCCTGCTCTTAGTTCTCCTTCCCTGGCACAAGGTTCAGCAGCAGACATGCACCCTGCAGAAGCAAAGAGCCCAGGACCAGCACAAAGCTTAGTAGGCAAAGGATTTTTAAGGCCTGTTTATGTTAAGAGAATAAGAAACAGGAGTTAGTAGCATCTAAACTAGGAGTAGTAGAGGTAAAACTGCTTTGAAAAGGAAACTAGCTTTTAATTATATTATTAAATGCCCGTGACTACTCTGAGCTTATTGAATACTTGAAGGCTGATCTATTTCATGCACTCTTCTGACCAAAGCAGTGAGCAGTGTTGGGTAAACAAACATTGTGAACTGTGAAACTCAGAGCCTTCTGAGAGGAAATAGCTCCTTCATAAAATTCGAAGGCCTTTTCACCTGTTGAGAGTGGACGTAAATAGGTGCAAGGGTCTTCTTCAGGAGCCTTTCTAACCTAGTCTGCCTGGCTAAAGCATCAAATGTCATTTGTATCTGTAACTAAGTTGTCTGTATAACTTGTGAACTGCAATGGTGGTCAAGATTTTCTAAAGTCATAGGAATTAAGGCATCTGTAATAGAGCAGGTGCCTAAATCCCTGAGTCTTTGTGAAAAGGCAGTCACAAAAGTTCTCAGGAGAATCACAGGGAGAATGCCCTAGGGAAGTACCTCAACATTTGTCCTAGTTGGAAACAGATTTCACTGGCAGAACTTCTGTTGTAGCATTTTGCTAAATCCTATTGTCATTTAACAGTCTCAGGATGACTCTATAAACCAATCCTTATCACAGCCAGGTCCAAAAACCTGTTCTGTGAAGTGCAGAGTGTGGTTGGATTTTACAGAGGTGATTCAGGTGATTTCTTCTACTGCAGGTATCCTTTCTCCTCAGCCCCACAGCACATCTTGCCTGCATCAAACACTGTATTAGAGCCACTGCGGCTCCTAAAGATTTCTTAAAGAGATCTTAAAGTTTTCTCCTCTAGGAGATCTGGCTACATTTCCAATTCTGTGTGCCACAGGGAGCTGCAGTGTGACTGGGCATCTGTTCCTGTGCTTATGCAGTTCAAGCAAAAAAAGTTGCTTTTACCTCTCTGTGTCCTGGGTGACTCGGTGCACCCATACTGTCCTGCTCCAGCCTCTCAGCCCCAGTCACATCGGATACACATCAGTCTGAACCCAGATTCTGCTATCAGGCATTTCTCAGAGTGTAGAACTTGGAAGCTCTGCACCATCCAGGCAGCCTGCTTTACTTAGCGAGAACCAGGACTGCTCCATGATGTGTAACAAAGACAGGATAGCCTAAGTGTCCTGGAAAGGATGCTCAAAATAAACCCGTTTAGGTTGGTTACTTTGCTGACACCACCCTTCTCATCTTCACTGCTGGGGATGTTGCTGTAGTGTGACTCAGTGAATTGCACCCACTGAATCTTCTTGAAAGCTGAGCACCAGGTAAGCTGCTGGAAGCCCTGAGTCTCAGCAACTCACTTGGGAGTAATCAGTGTGGGAAGCCAGGTTTGCTTGTTTTGTCTGTTGTTAGGTTTCCCAACAGACAAGTTACCATCAGGACACTGCTATAGCCCAACATCCGTCAGAAAATGAAGACCTGTGTTATTACAAGGGGAAAAGAGTGTCAGCTGCTTTCAGAAAGAGAAAACTGGTGCCAATTTATGGTTTGCTTTCAAAGGGCCTGACAAGCATCTTATTGAAACTGATGGAACAGCTGGCATTGATTATATTGAGTTCAGCTCCAACATGAAACTCAGAGAACATTTTGCAGCATCTAATGATGGCTTCCTACATAACTGCCTTGGAAACCCGATCTGCTTTCCTTCCAGCCTCATTCCAGTCCAGGTTGGCTTGTGTTTCTTTGTTCACTAAAGCTCTTGTTGGCTAAATTTTTTGGGACAAACATGTAACTTAAATCCCCAGACAAAAGAAAGCACAGATGCCTTTTCTGCTTTGAAATACTCAAGCTCTTTCTCTGCATAGCAAGAATCCATGTCCTGAATGGACTCAGGGGGGGCAGAAAGGAACTTGCTGCCTGTGAGGCTTGGTTAATATGCCTCTGACTGGCTGGCTTTGTGCCTTCTCTTTACCTCCTTGTGAATGAGAAAAGCCTCCTGGCAGGTAGCCTAAGGGCTATGGCTAGTTGTGAAAGGGTGAGCTGGGCAACAGGAGCAGGAATGAAAGTAAGGAGTAGCAGATGAGAAGAGAGGGGAAACCATTCTAACTGATGAGCACTTTACTACTGAGACTTCGTCTTGTAGCCTTCTCCCTTGCTGTCTGCAGCAGATCTCTACAGCACCCACCATCCATCTAACTGATCCTTACCTTCCTGAGAGTTGCTCAGAAGTAGGTTTGGGACCCAGCCTTGCCTTGATGTTTATTTTCTCAGCTCCTTCAGCACTCAGGGCCTCAGGTACTGTATCTGAAAGCAAAGGGTTTAAGATGCCATGTGACAGTGGCATTGGCAGGACACCCCATGTCGTTGATGTATTTTTCTGGTTTGCAAAGTTCTCAGTTGTTTCATTTGCATGACATACATTGTAGAAAGGCTTTTCTGTTCTTTCTGCCCAGCTGTTTGATGCTAGACTTGGGGTTCTCAGGAACTACACATTTTAGGAGCTGAAATTTGTTGCGGTTTTAAAGACAAATGTTATAAATCACATATAGAGCCCTCAAAGGGTACATGCTCTACTTCAGCACAGCAAGCCTGTTTCCAGCTTTCTGGAATTTGCTTCCTCAGGCCATGCCGGTGGGCAGGAAGATGGTATTGCAGCTGTGTCCACCGTGTGATCTGGATGGGACATAGAATGTAAGTTCCTGGCATAATTTTTTTGGCTGCTAATGTCTTGATTTGTGGTTAGATGCTCCAAGGAGGAGAAGCATTTAAGGTGTATCATTTGCTATATGTGCAGCGAGGGCCTTAGATTGAGTAGAAGAGCCCATGCCACAGTGTTGTGCTGGCATGGTGATGTGGCCATTGCTGTGTTTGTTCTGCAAACAGCAGAATGGACAAAAAGAACATGTCATGCACAGCCCAGGACACAGGTATCCCACTCTGGTGTCACTTGGTCTGGAGCAAACGAAGCCAGAGCACATGATGACGTGTCTTTTAAAATAACGCAAAAATTTGGGGGGGAGGATGTTCAGTGAAGACCCACATTAGTCTCTCCCACTGATGCCCTGCAGCTTTTAATTAATCAGGTCCAATTATTCAGCCCATATCCATTTGAATAGTGGATAACACTGGAAGGAATTCACTTTCAATGGGATTTATGGCCCCCTTCCCTTAAATCATTTCAGATAAGAGATTGTAAGTGTTACGAAGCCTGCAGAGATCAGTATGATCCAAGCAGTTAATGCTGTGATGTATTTATTCAGGGAACAAATAGGAAATCAGGAGGAGAGGAAACAGTCTTTTAATTTACAGGAAAACAATAATTTCTAATTATTTTGTCTTTAAGTCAGAGAACAAACACAGCTGTTGTTTGAGGCTCTTAATCTGATTACTGAAGTGCTGGCCTTTCAGTGCAGAGTAAGCCAAGGGGACAAGCACTGCCCTCAGGCAACAGAGAGCAATTATCTTCTGCTGAGGAGACTCAGGTGAGGAAAGGACTGGACTTGCTTTCAGAACGTGATTAGACCCGTGTGTTTCAGCTCGTTTCAAACTTGTTACTTTCTACCTTCTACTTAAGGTATTCCCCACTTGGCTCACACTCCTAAGGTGAACTGGGAACCAATCAGCCGTGGGTTTGTGCTGCTGGAGGACTATTTCTGACATGCTGGGAAAGTTCCCAAAGTCTTTTCTCACCTTGCTTCCGCCTCCTGCCTCCTCTGTCAGCTGCCAAAACATCACACTTGCTAGGGACAGCAAAGGAATTGAGGCGGTGTCCCATCTCAGCACAGCTGATAGCAGTGTCTGGAAGCTCCAGGCAGGTTCAGGATGCCATCAGATGAAGGGCTGAAGCCCAGCACTGTTCATAGCCGAGAGGTTCTTGAGGGAGGGAGCCAACATTGCTCTCCCACCTTGCCTCAAATTTTGTCTTCCGTCCTGTCCTCCTTGCAAGGATGAGTGAAGGAACCCGCACAGGAGGCATTGGGTCCCCCAGGGGACACTGGGGCATCACTTTCTGCCTCCTAGAAACACAAGAGTTACAAAAGAGTCATTTAAAAACTAACTGCCTTTCTGAAATGGGGTGGTAATATATTCCTTTTTGTTCTCCTAATGAAACATTAGTGACTGATCAGTTCAAATGAATTTCAGTGTATAATCTGTTAATGTAGTTATATCCCATGGCAGCCGTCAGTTTGGAGAGGAAAGAAATACCCTGGCTTTCATTCATCTGTCTAGGGAAGTTCACTGGGATTCAGATATTTTTGCTATCCCTCATCCTCTTTAGTAGACAAAGTGGAACAAATGTCCTTGAGTGCTGGTGATACTTGCAAGGAACAGAGGTGATGAGCAGAAAACAGCATGATGAAAAGAGACTACAGGGGACAAATAACAGCATATGTCCTATTTTGCTGCAGGGGCCTTCTGTTTATAGCAAACTCTAGGGTTTGGATGTAGCATTGTTCTGCCTATGCAACTGGTTTGGTTGTTTCTTGGTTTTTTGTCTTTTTTTTCCTCTCTGTGCTTAGTCTTCACCAGCAGAGATCTCTCAGGTTTCAGAGTCTCTCTGTAATTAGAAAGAACAGCTTAAATCCTGACTTCAAACGAGAAGCCACCAATCTGCTGTGTAAACAGAGAGCTTGAGTGAGCTCCCAGGAGGGTTTTTAAAATATGTTCTGCTAAGCCCCTGGGGGCAGGAGCCAGATCGTGGAGAGGATGAAGCCCTTCATTGCTCCCAAGCAATCACACATGTTGAGGACATTAGGGAGCACGGCGAAGGAGGCGCCCAGCGCAGCTGCACAGCATGCAGGTGCTTAGTTTAAGAGCATGGCTGTACCTTCGGTAATGCCTCCCGAGGCTGCACGACTTTCGTCTGCGTCAGGAGGGAGCCCAAATGATTTTCTGCCTAGGTAGTTTAATTGCATAGCACATGGTACCGGCCTCTGTTAGCTGCAGGGGAAAAGGAGGAGGTTTGGGAAACAGTGTAGTACCTGATCCAGCATCAAGTCTACAGGGACAAAATTACCTCTTTATCTTTTTTTTGATTTTGTTTGTTTGTTGGGGGGTGTTATTGATAAAAATCGTGCAACAAACCAGCCAGATACTGTTGCTGAGTCCAATTAACAATTTTATTCAATGTAGCAAGCGTAGCAATAAGGCAATGCAGCGCTGGGCGACAGGGGGGATCTTTGTCCCGCCAACTGCCGCGCCGATCGGGGCTCTTGCTTCTCTTTTTAAGCAGTTTGGTTTCCGGGTTTTGTGGCTTTCAGAATCTGGCTTTCAGAATCAGTACTCTGCGCATGTTCGTTGCTGTTGCTGGGGTCTTGCTTTTTCTGCCGCGGGTTATCCAGTTCCTGGAACATATTGCTTAATATACATAGGTTAGCAACTTCTCCTTACCCACATCCTGTGTTTAATGAGCAACATCTCTCCGTGACAGGGGGGGGGTTTGTTTTGTTTTGTTTTTTGGAGTTTTTTGGGTTTTGGTGGTGGTGGATTTTTGTTATGTTTTGATTTTTGGTTGGTTGGGTTTGTTGTTTTGTTTTGTTTTGTTTTTTCTTCTTTTGGTAAATTCGAACTGGCAAGTGACATCCCAGGTGTTTCTGGTATATAGTGCTTCACACTGAACTAGCACTGGGCTCCCTCCAGCTGGGTCTGCTTTTCTGTAGAGCCATAGTCCAAATGGGAGTCTGGATCCTGAAACAACTTCATGACACAGACTGCAGGGCCTTCCCACAGCTGCTGTAAGGAGCAGTAACACTGAGCACTGTCTTTGTATGGACATTGAGAACAGACTAAAGTGGTAGACTGAGGTGTGAAAGTCTAGCAGACCTTTTGCAGAAGATAAAGGAATTCTGTGGAGGAAATCTATTGTCCCACACTACCTGTCTTATCTGTGCTAATTGTTGTTAAAGTGATTTGAATGATAAACAGGAATAGAAGCAGGAATCTCTGGAATTCCTTGGTAAACCCATACAGCTGACTTGCTCTGGAAGTTACCAGCAAGTACAGCTAAGGTGCTGCTTAGTCTATGAGACCTCACTGGGACTTTGGCAGCCCAAGAATGAACGTGATCAATTCCTGCTGGCCCTGACTCTCAGCAAAGACCGAGAAAGCGCCTGACAGCTTAAGAACTGATCAGGAAATGTATGACTGTAAAGCACCTTTTCCCCCACTTGTGCTGCCTTATTTTGGATTAAGTTGTTCACAGAGTCAAGCTCAGCATTTCAAACCCATGTGTATCCATTTCTTTACTTGCTTTTAAACATAGCCACTCTGAAAATGCAAAGAGTAGATTTGGAGAAATAAATTTTGCCAACGTTAGGTCTTTCACTCCAAAGCCAGGTGACATTCTCCCCAGGAGGCACCACACAAGCCTTGACCATGGGTACGATCAACCTTCATTTTCAGGAGGAGCCTGCAGGCCCCCTGTCTCTCAGCCCTACTCTGCCAGTACCACAGGTTGCTGTTTCTTCTGAGTCCTGTGCCTGTCCCAGAGCCAATATGCTTTATTAAATCTGCAGCAGCTGTTTTTCAATACAAACACAACATTTTGGAGCTTGTGTGAACAGGATGGGGTGTTCCTGTGATATAGAGGGGATAATGCATCTTTGGCTACTGTATGGGCCAGGAAGGATTCTCTATTTCTCAGGACAAGCATGGTAAGAAGGTGATTAGATGCTTGTCCCCTCTGTCATCCCCCATTATTCCTCCACACTGCAGCCAGCTCTCCATCTGATTACTGTATTGTGTGGCTAGGAGGCTCTACCAAACTCTTCACTGCATCTGTGAATGCCAGTCCTCCAAAGAGCAAGTAAATGACCTTTATAACATCCCATCCTTTCACAGAATCACAGAATATTCTGGAAAGGACCCACAAGGGTCATCAAGTCCAACTCTTTAGTGAATAAGCCATGTGGGGATCAAACACTGACCATGATGTTATTAGCACTATGCTCTAATCGACTAAGCTAATCTCAGGGCTTCATGGCAACAAAGAGCCAGTCAACAACACAATAAGACAAGTCTCCCACTTCTCTGAAATCTCCCAGTGCTGGTAATGAGATGTAGGCTGAGATCATCTTGTTATCTGGGTCTAAATCCTGGCAATTCTCGGGCAATATTTTAAGCATCTGGCAAAAAGGCATGTGTGCTGCAGAACTAATTCTGGAAGGGCTTTGTAGGACTGGTCCTGTTTTATAGGACTGGATGAAACCTGAAAGCTGGAAAGCTTGTGATGAAGGTGGGCTGTGGAGCAGCTCTTACAGACCTTGCTGTGACACTCGTGGGGTCTGTCTCCACACTGGCATGGCCACCACTGAATCCACAAGTGAAAAAGTAGAAAGTCAGGTACAGCTTTGTTTGAGCTACACATTTCCAGTCATTCTGGAAAGCAATTCTCATACCTGGACTGCTGAGTGCCAGTACACCGTGTACAGACAGTGTATAAACAGATGGAAATGAAATGCAATGTTCTAGGGGGAAGAGTTTCTAGAGGTGCTTGGTACTCTGTCATCTTGTGGGCTCTGTGGGTAGAAATGCACAAGTGATATCAGAGTAGGGAATTATGACTGTTCCCTTGAGAAAAATGCCCCAGAAAACTGCAAAGATTAGCAATTGGAGCAAGAAGTGGAGTGAGATTTGCCCTGGGATGAAGAAGGTTGGTTAGCCTCAAAAATACTTATGCCAAACAAAAGGCCAAATCTTTAACTGTGCAATTCACCATTTAGGTTAGCTGGCCCAGAGTGATTTAGTGGAAGAGGGGCTTGAAAAGCCATTTTGCTAAAAGAGATGTGAGTGTGATAGTAGACAGCAAATTGAATCATGTGAGTCTACAGTCTGTTATGGTAGGGGGAAAAAAAACATAGCTAACGAGATTCTTATCTATGTATGGAAAGGCATCAAACCACAGCTGAGGGAGGCACTGGTTCCTCTCAATGCCTGATGACATCCCAAACAAAATATACTGCTTTCAGTTCTGGGCTGTATCACAGTAGAAAGGTATAGATAAATCCATGAGGATACAGGGAAAGGCACTGAGATGTAGTACTGTAGGACTGGAGAGGCTGACTGGTGAGGAAAATGACAAAAAAAAGCAACACAGATAAACAAGGAGCCTGAAAAAATGAGATTATATATGTCCACGTGCTTGCCAGGTGTGAGTTCCACAAGGTAGGGTAATAGTTTAGGTGATTAGAACAGGCTATGACCAGAAATAGTGGCATAAAATTGTAAAACATAACTGACAGCAATATGAGGTCACTTCTACCCAGGTTACCCCACAGACAAGTCTCTGGGAAAAGGTGAAGAAGTGCTTTTGCATGGCATACGCAGATGGAGGAAACATCTTTGGCCCTGATCTCTTCCATTTTAATGGGTCCAAGTAGCTGCTGCAGTGAGGGTTTGGGTTTTCCTGCTGTTGTTTACCTCTCTGTTTTGACAAATATTGATAGCTTTGCCCAGAGCACCTCCCTTCTCCTTGCTCCATGGGGATTCTTAATATGCAGGCTGGGGCTTTGCTGGGAAGGATCTTTGCTTCAGCTGATCTCCCTCCCTCTATTAAGAAGCTGTGGTGCTGGGAAAGGGTAGCATTGGAGGGGAATGTGGGTAGGTGACTGCCATTAGCAGTCTGTAGGGAGAAAGTTGCCAGCAGTAGGGAAATAATGGTGTGTTGTGCATGTGATCCTTTGCCCTTTTGGCTGATGAAGGAGCCTCAACCAGTCCTACCCCTCTGGGTAGGGGATGGGAGTGCACACTGGGCCCTCTGTTAATAGCTGGGAAGAAATTCAAGCAGTCAGCACCACCTCCAACACAGGCAGTCCCTCAGTCAGTGGAATAAGGCGTGAGTTTCTCGACCGTAATGAGCTTGTTTTTCCATGAGATTGCTGTAATAAGCTGTAATGAACAAAGAGCTGCAGGATAGAGAGTGAGTGGGTGATAGGATGGCAGATGAAATTCCATGTTGACGTATGTAGAAGTCATGTGGGGGAAAACAATGATAAGCGGATGAGTACGTATTAGCTATTACCACCCAGAAGGGAGATTTGGAGCCATCCTGGGGAGGAAAACTGTGCAGCATCAGTCAAACTGGAGGTGGGAGGAGGGAACAGCCAGGAAAGGAACTGGCAGCAAAACAGAAAACATCATTATACTGCTGTATAAATCCATGGTACATATGTGTCTTGAATTCTGCCTGCAGTTGCTGCCCGAGAGAGGATGCAGTGAAATGAGAAAAAGTGTGGCAGTGCTGGCAGGGGTCCTGCAGGGTGACAGGGGGCTTTGGCTGCGAATGAGAGGCAGGGACAGAGCTGGGAGCAGCCACAGGGTGAAATTTTGAAGAGCTGTTGGTCAGGAGAGACAAACACTGAGGTAACAGGTATGAAATGACTCCTTATGAAGGGACAGTAACCAAGCTCTTCAGCTTGAAAAAGTGAACGGGCTATGCTGGAGACCGGTCAGGTCGTGATGTGCACAGAGATGTGAATAAGGAATGATCACTCACTATTTATCACAGCATGGGAGCTAGGGGATAAGGAACAAAGTTATCATGAAAAAGTTTAAAGGAAAGAGAAAAGAAGAGTTTTTTTATCAATGCATGGCCAAACCTGGAACTGGTTACCACAGGACACAAGTCAGTGACATGTTTATAAATGAGTTCAAAGGGCTTGGAAAAGTTGTGAAAGTAGTTTAAATAGGGATGCTGAACTGGGATGCTGACACAACCTCCAGCTCAAGGAGTTTCTTTGCTCTATATTGCAAGAAATTGGGGGAATTTCCATCCTGCTCCTCTCCCGTGTTTTGCCCTAAGATGCCACATTGGCTACTGCCAGACTGGATGCAGAAGATGGACTTAAAGTCCACGGCAGATATGCAGAGGCTGTGTTAGGGGTCTGGCTGTGGCTAGGTCAGTGCAGACTCCATGTCCTTCAGGAAGCAAAGCCACACATAGCATATTAGCATATTCATATTAGTAATTAATGTACTAGTTCTTGTGACTGACACTCTTTCAACACAGTCCTACTCCAGGGAAAAGTTAGCTGTTCAGGACCATGTGAGATTAATTCCTAGCAAAGAATTGTCCAAGCATTTCCTTTAGGGAAGCAGCCACAAGAAGACAGACCTTTGTTCTGCATCACTGACTGCTTTAGGTCATCCCTAGAGATGGATTTAAAGCAAAACCTCTTGAACCCTCTTGAACTTTTAAGGAAACTCATTCCTGGATCTTCCATCTGGCTCAAAAGCTCTGCAAGAGGCTGAGATTCAAACACCTCTGAACTGAGGGGAAGTCTGGAGCCAGATCCACAGCTGTAGCTCGAGGCCATCCTGAGCTTTTCATGTCAGCTCTCTTTGAGAGCACCGGCTCTGTTCCGCACAGTGCAGATGGGCCACAGGCCATGTGGAAGATAGAGTGAGAGGAATTCCTCTCACACACCACTCACACAGAAAATTTACCTTCAGGTAAACTACTTTAAGAAGGCTTCATTATAATGGACAGCTGTTTACTCTGCTGAAAAGTGTGAGGAGTCCTTCTTTTCTGCTTTTCCAAGACTTTCATCTCCCCTCTCTTTCGGGAAGAGTAGATGTAATAAGATTTAAAGCTCTGCCATGTAATTGTAATGAAGTTTATATCCCATGATTCCTGTTTGTGAGCAGAAATAAATTAAGCACCTGGATAAGCCCTCTTTCTCTCCCCTCTCCTGAGCACCCAATGTGATGAGAAAGCTGCTGAGAAACAACCACAATTAAGGATGGGGTCACATTTAGTTCAGCACCATGGGCTGGTTAATTGGCAGATTCCATTACAGTTCCCCTTATCTGTGTGCCAACACAGCTTCTAACAAGCTGCTTGCTGGGTAATTAATCCTGTCCAGGGTTTATATCCTGAAGCTGGGTCTGCTTTAAGGGACTGTGCAGAGGGACTAACCCTCTGTGAGCAGGGCTTCTTCACTCAGAGCTCCTCCCTGCAGAGTCTGACTGCAGGTCCAAGTGGCAGAAGGGACATGTGGAGACATTGCATTCCCTGGAGAAAAGCCAGCCCTTGGTTTTGTGAAAAGAATCCAGACCTTGTATTCAGTTTCCTGCTTTTGCTTGATGTTGCTTGACAGATCCGTAGTGACGCAGTGCCTTGAGAGGTTAACTGGCCCTCCTGCAAATACAGGTAATTTTATTAAACAAATCCATTGCAGGATATAAGCTGTGCTAAAAAATTGAAGTAATAAGTTTATAAAGTAACCAAACAGTGTCCTGACTGACAGAAAGAAAGTAAAAGCAAGAGGAAAATGAAAACAGACTGGAAAATGAAGATGGAGCTGGACATTGAATTGGTGGGAAGGACCAGGCTTGAGGGTCCATGCACAGGGAAGAGCAGACACTAGCAGAGTCAGCAAACAAGCAGCTACCAGGGAGGTCTGTCACCTCTATCACTGTTGTGCCTTCTGCCACAGACACCCAAGTGGGCTTTTGGGTGTGAGGCATACCCTTGTTTGTTCTGATGAATGGACTAGACAGAAGTGCTGATCTTATGTGCTCTGATACAGAAAAGTCCTTTCAGCCTCTCAGGTAAGCTGCAAGTGAGGGAGGATTCACCTCAGCCTTCCCCAGTCCATGTTGTGCCAAGACATGTGCCAGACAGCCAAAAGGAGTGATTAAGGCAAGAAAATTAAAATATGGTGGGAGGTGAATGACTGGAAATATTCATTTGTGTCATTCTCTGACTTTCTCATGAAAATACTTCTAAAATTGAGTGCATGAACAGCAGGTCACTTTGGAACAACATTCTTGGAAGCAGGGACATTGGAGATGCACATAGAGAAGGCATGATGCCAGGAGTAGCAGGAATGCAGGCAGTTGGATGCTTTGAGCTGTGGGTAAAGGAGAGAGGTGCTTGTATTTTTACCACCTATTCTCAGTCAGCTTTCACTTAGGAGGAGATTGATTACCTCCAGCTTTTTTCCTGGGAAACTTTCCTGTACTGTATGCCCTGAGCCCTTACTTTAACTTGCATTAGTCCAATGTTAAAGTAGTCCAGCCATTGTTAACAGTTAGCTAAGTGGGTTTTTTTTTTACTTCTGGAAATTGGAAAAGAAAGGAGATGGTCTCAGAGAGAGGACGTAATGAGATGAATCTTGAAGTATTCCTCAGAGCCCATTTGCAGCTTGCTCAGTGCAGAAGCACCATGAGCTCAGGGATCTCTGCTTGAGTTCTCCCAGCTAAACTGGGTTTTGCTTCAGGCAACAGCCTGGTGAGCTTGGGAGTGTGCAGGGCAAGTACCCAGTCTGAAGTCAGCTTCAGAGCAGAAAGGACAGGCATCTACCTCCTAGCCAAACAGGACAGTAAAGGCTCTGTTAGCTGGGATACCTGGACCACCAGGAGACAGTGGGGACCTCAGGCAACTTCATAATTGTGAAGGTCTGTTGTAATGTACAGCCATGCACATTATAAAAATAAAAATCCTCATTATTAATATTTTCATAAATCAAATTTGTACATTGGTCTGCACCTCTCAATTCAGGCGGGTGAAACAAACACTCAAGAGGCATGTGATAAAGACAGATCCTGGTGATGAGAAGGGATTGATTTAAAGAGTGGTGCCCCTGGAGGAGCTGGGGAAGGCTTTGTAGCACTGTGCTGAGGAGGGGAGATCAGCATGATAAAGACAGAATTGCTGAAAGGACACAAAGGGAGCCAGGGAGCAGGACGGGGAAGGCACTGAACAGGGCATGGGGTCAGCTGTTGAAGTCTTGAAGAAGGACAGATGGAGCAGAGAGAGAGGGAAGATGAGACTCGTAAAGAAGCAAAGAAGGCAACTGTGGTTTGGGTGAACTCGAAAGAGGGGAGAGAGGAGATTACATGGCAGTAGTGAAAGAAAGATGTGGAAAGATATGCATGTTCAGTTTGTTTTGCTCACAGTCAGTAGCTGAGAAATCAATACTCATTAACAGCATAAGCAGCCCTTGTTTAAGAGAACAGAATTATGACTGAAAGAGGATGCCTTCAGACACTTGCAACCAAGAGAAGTAGTGCCTACTGCTCTGTGTCCTGTTTTCCTGTGAGGCTGCTGGGGGTCAGGCAGTTGATCAGAGTTAGATGGTTTTTTCTCCATGATCACTGATGTCAGAAAGGAAAGTTGTTAGGAATTTGATAGTACATGCCCTGACCATATAGGTTCTCATTTTGTTTCAGGTTCCTAACTACCAAGTGAGAATACTGGAATGTGATGGATGTTTGACAAGTCTGTTTCTGACTCAAGGAACTGCTCCTCGATTTTCCTGTCCCACCACAGTTTAGCTAACCAGCTCTCAGCTCACCTGCTCCTCTTGGGAACAGGGAGCTTTGGACACCCACAGCCCTGTGATACTGCCCAACTTCTGAGCATGGCACTTCCAACCCTGCAGCAAGGAGGAGCTGTTCCAGAAGAACTTTGCCAGGTTGCCAGTACCTTCATTTTTCCTGACAGCGCCTGCACATTTATTTTCACCAGCATTAGTGCATTTGGGGAATTTTTGCATTTCTGACTGTACTGCTATTCCACTTCACAGCCTCAGTTATGGCTGCATTGTGGATATTTCCACTTCTGATATTTTGGAGCTCAGAATTTGTCAGGGCTGAACACTTCTGAAGAAATTTATCTGGGGAAGGCAAGAGGCACTCAATATGTCAAAGAACAGACTGGGACTATTGATGTATTTGGCACCATGTTTTGAAACTGCTGCTTGTTGGGAGCCACATCCATCTGTCTTTAGTTTTTTCTTCCACCTGGAGTATGTACTAAGTACCATCTGATTGACTTATAAAGTATGAAACAACCACTGTGGAAGGGAAAATCTAATGCTATTTAGGTCATCCTAACTTCAATGGATAAGGCACCTGAAGCTTTGATATTATTACTGAGGATATCAGAACTGGTGAAGCTTGAAGTACAGCATTTAGAAATTTGGGAAGTTGTTCAGCTGGAATGGGAATAGGATTGATGCAGGAAAATCCTGAGAGCATCAAGACAGAAGTTTGATGATGATGACTCTTATTATGAGTCTGACTTTACAAAGGTACCAGTGAGAAATCATATTGGCTTTCCTGTACAACTGCATTGCTCAAAAGTATCTTGAATATCAAATGCAATTTGTTGAAATCCATAGTCCTGATGTTCTGCTAGAAGGGAATATATTATATCCTAATTTTTTTCCTTCAGTAGCCCAATGGTAGCCAATGCATTTTTCCTATGAGGAAGGAATTTCAAAGGGTCAGGTCCACATATTTCTGATACCATGTATGGAAATTAGCATTTCTGAAAGATCAGAGTGCAAATCTACTTTTTGTGTCTGTGAATACATTGTGGCCTCAGTTTGGTAGTTTGGGGAATTTCTTGTTTATTTTCTAGTGAGCTTAGCTGACATGCAGTTTCTGTTGATCTGCTTATGCTGTGGAAGGTCTGAGTTCTGTGGTGTTGCCTGTACATTAGAAATACTGTGCACACATTTTATCCAGATACTGTACACCCTCGTGAGAGTCTAAGAAGTCCCTGACTATCTCAGATGGGATCATTTGCACTTTGTGGAGTGCAGGATATAAGCCTTGTCATCAGGAAAATGTGTTAGACCTATTCTGTTTGCCTTTTTCTGTTGGCTTGCTCTGTGCATCCCTTCTGAGACAGACTAAGAATGCTGTTTATGGATGTGATTTTTTGCTACCAAAACAGTAATGCTATCTCTAGTCCTACTTAAATGTGCTGACACTAGTAAAAGTCTTGTGTTAGTAAAAAGTTTTTCCTCTGATAAGGAAGGTTTTGTCAAATAGGGATGCTTTTTAACAGTTTTCGTGCATGGAAAAGAAAGGGATGGAAGGGAGGAGAGATGTGTTGCTTTAGCTACACTGATCTAGTTAAAGTAGCACCATTTTTGTGTGTGGACAAGAGCTTAGGAAATGTGCAGGTCTTAGTCTGGGGGCAGGACTTTAAAGCAGCCATTGAAGTCTAGTGTCAGTTTTCAAGGCTGAAGAATATTATTTTATTTAGGCTTCCAGACCAGCCTTGCTCCAGGAATGCACTTAGGTTGTTTTTAAAGCAAACATGAAATCAATAGCCTGGTGTTCTGCTCTGCTATTTCTTGCCAGAGCCTAAGGACCACACATGGGTTTTCCCTCCTCTTCGTCATACTGCCAGGCGTGCTCTCGGATAACGGCAGGCAGTTCCTGGGATGAATGCGGAGAGGTTCCAAATGGCCAAACACGCACTGGACATCTGGGCAGGTTTTGCTGCAAAGTATTTTCCATCAGGCTTCCCTCCAGATATTGCCATGAAAGGACCAACTCACACCACCCTGTTACAGATTTTATCCAGCCTCTGACTTTAGTGGGAGTTTTATCTGAGTAAAGCTCAAATAGGAGCCTGTTGGCTTACCTCACCATTTACAGTGTTCCTGGTGGAACCTGGGGCTGTGGGTTTCATTCTGACCCTGGCAAACACCAGCCCCGAGAGCAATACAGCACTGTGCCCTCCTGCACTCCACTCCAGTGGTGGGCCTCCACTCATATTTCCCTGGACTCTTGTTTGTTGCAGGAAAACAACTTTCCTGTGCAGGGAACAGGAGCTTCACCTGGAGTATCAGATTCTGAATGCCCATCCATGTAGGATTGACCTGCAGTTGGGTTCCCCTTCCCGACTCCAAGCAGCCACCATCCTCATGAGCTAAATAACAGCCTCTGGCCAGTACTGACCTCTCTTGAGACATGAATGCTGCTTTGGGTTTTAGCAGCTCTCTCGGGCCAGGCTAGCTTCTCTACCGCAGGGTTTGGAGCTGCACCGTATGGTACCAAGACAGGTCCCCAGACAGAAATGAAAACACACATTAGCAAAGAGGAGAGAAACAGGCTAAAATTGGAAGTGACCATTTTGTGTTTGATGTTATTCAGAGGAGCCTGTTCTTCATTTAGGACATTAATAGTTGTAACAGAAGCTGTAATATTTCAACAACAGTGGTGATTAGGAGCAAAGAGGCAGCTAATCTCCATCTAAAAAGAGCTAACTAGCCCGTCCTTTAGCCCCCACCGCACTGTCACATTTAAATACCATGAATATTCACTGCTTGGCACCCAGCTGGCATCTGAGCTGTTTTGACACAAAAACCTTCAAACTCAAAGAGTTTTTAATCAGTCTGCAAGAGAGAGAAGAAGAAAGTGAGAGAAAGAAATAGGAACAGAGAAAATGAATCAATGAGTTCAACAGAGAGGGGGGTATCCGAATCCAGTTAACCCCTTCCTTTCCCTGCAGACGTAAGTGCTGTCTCTCTGCAGCTCTGCAGTCCTCTCCCAGGCTGCAGGGGAATGGAGAAGGGGCACCCTATCCCCTCTGGGCAGCCCTATACCTCTTGAGTGCTCAATCCTTCCCTGGAGCCCCGTATTCCTGGGTATCCCATCCTAGCTGAGTGCCCATTCTCCCTGGCTGCCCCATTTCCTCCGGCTACCCCATCCCACCCCAACATCCCTTGCTTCGCGCACGTCCTCCCACTCACTTTCCCATACTTAAAAGGCATCCCCTTCTGCTGCTTGTGCTTGTTTCCTGGCACAGGGCTTATTTACTCTCACCTTTGCCTGTGTTTGTGACTGGTTACCAATATTCTTGTTGCAGACAGCACAGTTTCACTCACAGTATGTGATGTGCTTTAGAGCAGCCACTCTGCCTGCAAAGAGTTTTCATCTCAGAAAGAGGCTTCTCAGTGTTAACAGCTGCCACTCCTTACTGAAGTCTCAAAGTTGCCTACAGCCCACACAAAACTCTTTGCATCAGCTTTTGCAGCAGGAGTAACTATGCAGCTGCAAACACTGAAAGTCATGGCTTGTCCTGTAAGAAATAACCCCACAATGCTCTGAAGGGTAAAGTTTTACCAGCACTGTGGATCTGGGCTCTCTGACAGATCACCTAGCAGTCCCCAGTTACCCTGGATCAATCCCATACACACAAGTGCATTTCTGTCAAACTAGTCTGAGCACACAACACAGAATTTATGCAACTTTACACTGTTATGTCAGCTTTGGGCTACTTGTGGTAGACAGTTTATAGCTGATTTGGCAGGACAGTAGTGTGGTGTAGGAACCGGTCTACTCCAACACCTTGCCATGAAAAAACTGACTTGTCTAAACTTTCTAAATGTGTTTAATTTGGTGGAGTGCTAGATCCATGTTTCATGTCATATGGCTGTGGCATTTTGATCAATACTGAAAACCACAGAGTCAGATTTATTTTATAATCAAACCGCAGCCTAAGTCTCGAAACTTTGTGGCCCAGACTGCAGACCTCAACCACATGTGGAGAATCTGTACTTGCACCTCACCTGGCAGCATGTTCAGAGCACAGCAGGGACTTTTCCAACCTACTGTGTTTTCAAGGAGTCTGTTGTGGGCTTAAACTACACATGGGTTGTTGTCTCATTTGCCTTCAGGGTCTTTAAAACTGAGATGCACCTCAAAAGCCAATGTTCCAGTTCTTTTAACGAAAAGATCTGGGAAACTGAAGTACAGAAACCTGGGACTAATTTAGGCAGATTGTTAGGATCACTGCAAAGGATACAGGTATCCAGGAAGGATGTAACTGAAGTGGTGGTGGTGTGCAGAACTTCCAAGGCAGGCCTGTGCTAAGGGAAGGAGTTGCAGTTGGAAAAAAAAACCACAAGTGGCTGGGAGTCCAAGGCCAATGAGGAAAATAAGCAACTAACACTGGAGGAGCAAAGTGGATCCCACTGGCAATGGAACAGAATTTCTCTTGAGAGAACAAAAGAGAGCAGGGTTAGTGAAGAGCCTGAAGGCCCTGCTACCTGGTGTAATGAAAAGGGTGCCAGAGCGGAGGAGCAATGCAGTGACAATGCTGTGTGAGTCAGATCTGCCCTGCACTGATCTGTCTGGGCTGGAGGTGGAGCATTATGGATGTCAGGGAAGGACAGCAAGGAGAAATTAATGTAACAAAGAGAGGAGATGAGAGTTTGGGAGCAGGTTTTTCCTGTGTGGGTTCTCCAAATCTAAAGCTAGTGTAAGATTTATTAGGAGTTACTGAAGCTGTGGTGACTTTTACTGAATACAGTCTGGGACTCCTTTGGGAGGAAGAAGTAGAAAGACTTGGGTTCCACATTGCCTTAGTGCTCTCAAGATCCTCTGATGCTCTCCAGATACAGAGATCTCACCCAGGACTTTAAAATTTACAAGCATGCACACAATAGCCAAATGTGCTTTGTAATCTCTTCCCAGGCAGCAGACAAAGTGGGTTTTCCATAGATTGGTACTTACTCTATTCAAGTTGATAATTATTTTGAACGGAATACTCCCCATGAAGTATGTCTGGAACAGCATCAAACCCTATGGGCTGTGGGAGGCACATCCATCAGCTCCACTCTGGGGTGTATTCTGGAAAAGCTCACAGCTGGATAGGAGGATCCATTTTCCTATATACTTAAATGAGAAAATAGCATGAGCTTTTCTTCAGTCTCTTCTTGCCAACATCTGGCCACGACTTAAAATGAATTTGCACAGTTGCTATGAGCTGTATCTGGGCATGCTTCCTTTGCCTATGGAAAAATGTGGGAATCTAATCATCCAGTACAAAAAGAAGGTGTTCCAACTAATATGTGCCTCAAAGACCCTGAGGACACAGATTTGGAATGTTTTCGAGGAGATGGATCAAAACTATTTTATTTGATATTCACTACAGTTTTCTGTTGCCCAACTCCATCATATTTGCATACAGCCAACAGGTTCTGTATTAGGAAAGGAAAATCCAGGCTGAGCCACAGGCAGCAGAGGTGTTGAACTGGCAGCTCTCACTCACCTGAGTCCACTGTCTCCCCAGCCTGTCCCAAGAGGAGCATGGTGCTGCTGTTGTGGTGCTTTGAGGGTGGAGGGGCTCAGATAAGACATAAAACAGAAGCTGTGGCCATCTGTGGCCATTAAAATTCCATGACACCTTTTGGTACTGGAGCAGTTGGTGCTAAAAGTAGCCCACTTGCAATACAAGGCAGACAAGTCTCGTGCAGCCTGGTGAGAGGGAGCCTCAGGAGATTTGACCGGCTTTTTTCCGCCTGCAGCAGAGAATGGGGCAGACCCTTACACTCACTGCCCAAAAGTCACTGATTCCAGAGCTGGGAGCAGAGCTGCTGCATCCCTGAGACCAAAAACCAAGCTGAAAAGGAAAGAGCCATGTATGGATTGTACAGCATGCTAATAAGAGAGCTCTGTTGTTCCTGTGACTGGATTTACACACAGTGCTGCTGGATGGTGGCACATAAATGGACACGTCTATTTGCAGGAGGTAGAACCACAGAATACTTTGGGTTGGAAGGGACCTTTAAAGGCCATATAGTCCAATTCCTCCCCAGTTTTTTTTTAAGCTTTTGGGATCCTGGGCACCCTTGCAGCAAGCCACACAGTGAGATGTAGCTTGACACTCCAAGGCTATTATGCGAGATAAGAAGGCTCTCAAGCTCTTGTTGTAGGTTGAATCACATCTCTGCAACTGTTAGAAAACTAAACTTGGGGTGGAAGAAAAGACCCTACATAAAATGAAGTCTAATCCACCACATAGAGGGGTAGAAAGTGGGGGTGATGGTGAGGACCTTTACTGACTGACAGTTTACAGATCCCACCCTCAGCACTTGCTCTCATCCCTGAGTCTCCCTGCTGTGCAGTGACCCAGGGCAGGAACCAATCCAGCTGAAAAATAAACATTTTTTTCCCTAGAGTTGTTTTTTATCTGGATGAGTTCTCTGGTCTCATTCACCATGTGCTGCACAGACAGCATGCTGGCATCGCTGGTGGTGCAGGGTATGGGCAAGGAAGCAACAGGGAGTGGAACAGGAGCAGGATTGCTTAAAATTATGTCAGTAGCCCTCATTCCAAAAACACAACCACAGCGTGCTCAGAGTGCTCTCCTGTGTGCCAGGGCTGACCTACCGTTTGCACAGAAGAAGCAAGGGAAATAAATGCCTCTCTCAAAAACCCTTCAGGAATTCTCGGGTAATCAGTGCAAATCATCCCAAAATGCTGCTCCTGGGTTGATGCATAAGGATGCTGGAGCCTTAGGAAACTTACTGTGTGGCATCCTGCAGCACTGTATGTCTTGGTTCCTTTCTGTCTGTAATAGCTCTCTTGCAGAATCCTTTCTTCTCTCTCCTTCTTTTTGAGGAAAAAATGTGGTATTTCCCTTTGCTCCTTCTCTGGCACATCCTGTGTGCCTGGGAGCTTGCTCAACATTCCCGATATCGCCCTGTGTTAGGAAGGTGTTGTGTCTACACCCCAGGGGAAAATCTGCTTGCTCTGGCATCGTAGCTGGAATCCCCACGGCACCACGGCCCCTCGGGCGCTGCCCAGGGAGGGAGCACAGGGCTGTGAGCCCTTTCTGCCTGCTGCGTTTCATCTCTGCTGCCGCTTCCCAGGCAGCATGTGATCCTCTGCGGTATGCCCGGCTTTCCACAGGGAACGGGTTAACGCTGTAAAATAGGCTTTTTATGGAACCTCTTGGCAACGCAGAAAACTTTCCCATTGCCAGGGTGTTCTTTTTATTCAACAATTTGTTCCCAGAAAGCAGCCCATTTAAACAGGTTTTCTCTATTAAGGAGCTTCAGCGCATTTGGGGTTTTTGAGCTTATTCAGTGTGCTGTAAACTGCGAAATAGTGTCCTACAATAGATTTGTCTGAGGGAACTGAAGTGTGTACTCCTGTGATTCTGCCTACTGTGGGAGCTCCTTGAAAGCCAGATGTCACATCCAAAGAGTAATCTGTGTTTACAAACACATGGCCGCACATACTCAACATTTTCAGCAGCCACCAAACTGAAATTCAAATACTGCAATTTTGCTTCCCTACCCACCTGCCCTGCACACAGCCAAAGCAGGAAAAACAAAAACAACAAAACCTTTGCAGAACTTGGATGGGATCATCTATTTTATTCGGATGAGGAAAACACACATTGCTGTCTGCAAAGTGCTGAATTTAACTTCCCAGCTGGGGCCTCTCATCTGTAAATTCTTGCAGACAGAAAAACACCAACTGCTAGCAAGATAATCCAATTTCCCTTCTTTCCCACTCAGAGGAAGACTGCCTACTCCCCCACTGCCATGTGGGTTTCAGTCTGGCAGAACTTCTCCCAACCACTATACCCCGGGCAAGATCCATATCAAAGCTTCAGCCCCCCAGGGATCATTAGAAGGCATTTATTTCTGCATATTCCAGTCGGGGATGCAGGGGTAGGGGTGGAGGAGGCAGATAACTTTATTCACAATGCAAATAGGCTGCCCTTACTTTCAACCTTTGCTTCAAACCTGGAGATATTAAAAAAACATGAGCTCTTCTAAAATAATAAACACACTCATTCTGCTGGATGTTATATTGCTGGTACCTCCAGAAAAGTGCTCTGGCACCATTTGATGGGAAAAGCCAATGAAATCTGTTAACTCTGCTCTTGCCCTTGCTCCTCAAATTGCTGTTAAAAATTCGGTCGAGTGGGCTGAACCCATATTAGAGCACTGGGCTCACTTAAGAAAGATTGTTAGTAGGTAGTTTCACACAATGGGACTAAAATGCTTTGAGGACTGAGGGGAAAGTCAACCCAATTCTCTGCAAATTTGAAGCACTAGTCTGTGATTTACTAATAGGGAGCAGTGAGTTATTAAGCTCATCACAACACAGCATCCTGCTCCTCTAGTCCAGAGGGAGCCAGCTATTTAATAAATCAGAACCCCATGCTAAGCTACAGGGATAAAAGGATCTACATTAATATGAAAATATTAATATCTGGAAGAGCAGATTATAATCTAAATGGGTTAGAATGAGATAGCACCATTGTTTGGAAGAAGCAGCTTCCTCCTAATCTCATTAGAGCTGTAATCATACTAGCAATGGAAGATATCTTCAGACCCTTGAACATCACGCTTTGGAGGCCTGGTAAATGTGGTGATCATGCTGGGTGGGTTCAAAAAGCTGCCCAAGGCTGCCTGTCAGTGTCAGTTGGATGATCTGACTGAAGGAAGCAGAATGTTCAACTGAAGGGGATGATATTGCTTTTCCTTCTGAAAGATGTGCATCTTTGCAGAAGTTCTGCACCCCTTGCAGAAGTGAGTATTGCCCAGAGACACTTACAAATGGGAAGGTTTCTCTGCTCCACTTCCCTCCAAAACTTTATCTGGAGCCACTGGGCAGGTGGGCAGAAATCTGTAAAGTGAGGAAATGCTATCTCTCCCTCACTTGTGCAAAGGGAACTTGGCATAGCAGTGCCTGCTGTGAAAAGGTACGAAAAGATAGGGTCAAATTCAGGGGCTGTTTCCCTCCAGGCCGTGGCCCCAAGGCAGCCCCTTCAGGATCATCTTCTCTGCAGTTGCCTCAGGCACTGCTGGATGTGAAGGGTCCAAGCTCACTGCTCACAGACTGCTTCCCTCCAGGCCTGCCATTTTTTCCTCACATGTGTTAAGTGGAGCATGCCTGCCCTGGCAGAGACTGTGATGCAGCCTGGGAACACACAAGGCAGCTCCCTGAAGACGTGGTGATGGCTAGCAACCTGTCAGCCTGCATTGCTCATGTCCAAACAATAAAGGTTCCTCCTCTGCCAGTGGGGCAGCTGCTTTCCTGCATTTCTCTCTGCCATCTTCAAAGGCATTCTCAGACTGCCTCCTCACTCAGCCCCAAGACAGCCTCGTTCTGCTTCCAGGAGCCTCAAACATGGTCCCAAGCTTGGGGGTCACAACTATCTCCAATAGTCTTTCATTTCTTTTTGCACAGGGTCTGTAATGATGGTCAGCATCCTTGCTCCCAGGTCTCTTGCAGACCATCTTCTTTCAACATCATTAAATCTTGCAGGTCTGTGTCCAACTGAATGGCTCTGAGAGGGTTTTCTGTAAAACAGACATCTGAGAAGCCTTCAGCATTTACTCATTGAAGCGTGGTGTGGTTTATTTTGGGGCTTTTCACCAACTGCAACATGCAGGTCCTGCTGTTCAGTCCTGAGCTCACCTGCACCAGCATGGTGATCTGTGTAACAGCGTCATGTTTAGCTCATAAGAATTGTTCTCAGACTTCATCATGGGGATAGTTGTCTTTGGCAGTACTGTCACATGGTGATAAACCCAAGAGCTCTGTTCAGAGACATCCTTTTTTTTTCAGCCTTTTTGCTTTAAATCCAGTTAAAATGTGAAATGGTCGAGACTTAATTAGCAGAGAAAATTCTTAACACCATTACTGATGAGAAAGGTGAAGCCAAAGTGAGACTGCATTGCTAGGAGCTGTTATTTTCCTCTGACACGTGTGGTGCTTCCAGCCTTAGTCACTGAAGTCAATTTTCCAGCACATCCTGCAGGGAAGTGCCCAGTCAGACCAGCAGTCTGGCTCATGCTGGCTTCATTACAGACCCCTGCCATGAGACACTGCAAACACACAAACCATGGCCCAGCTGCCCAGCCAAGGCTGGCAAGTGGAACTTAATTCACTCAAGATATGAAGGACCTTCCAGAACACATGGGTTTGATTTTCACAAATATTGAGACTATTCTTTGCATTAATGATAAAGTGGATTAAACATGCCCCGTTTTCCTAGAAAATGCCCCTCTGGAGTTTCACTGGGACCAAAGTAGATCTGGCATTTAAACGAAAGAAATCCCTGTTTAGCGTGTGGGAGTCTCTGGAGAGGCCTCAGATCTGCATTGCAGCTGTGAAATACAGCATCTCGCTCCTCTGTTGCTTATCAGAGATCTGTGTTTCTCCTGGGAAAATTTTGCCCAAAGGATTCAGCCCTTGCCAAATTTTCTACTGGAATTTGTTTGTTTATTTTAAATTTCTTTTTAAACATCTGAAACCAACAAACTTAAAAAATGCTCTAAATCTATCAACTTGAGTTAATCTCTTAAAATAAAATAATAAAAAAAATTAATTCCTCCAGGCTGCCAACTTCTATTTCTAAGGCTTAGTCTAAAATATATTTAAATGACTGAAATTCTAAACCCAGAAAATACGAGGTTTAATTGGAAAGAATCACAGTTTTTCTTTTCTCCTATGCTACTACACCTGCTCTTGGCATCTGACTCTCCTGAATTTTAAAATGGTTGATCTCAAACAGGCATGTGTGTGTATAATGCTGTTCTTTTGACCCCTGTGCCCACTTGGCAGCCACAAGGAAATACAGATACCCAAGGAACAAGTCACTCAGGGACAGCTCTGCCTCATCTCCTCCCCACTCAGCCCTCCCAGAGAGCTTGCCCCTTTTTTTATGCTCTCTTCCTTCTTCAGATCTATACTTATTTGTCATGCAAAAATTACCAGGACAGGAATGGAGCTAGGTATTTTTGGTCCAGTACAACATCTAATGTTTTCCATAGTTTCTACTATGCTGGAAGGCAGAAGTTTGCCATGATGCTACATGGACCCTGGAGATGACATCTGGCTATGAATGCAGCTACATCTCCCACAGCTTCAGGGGTGTTCCCAGCAAGTGGGTGGGCTGGGATCTATAAATAGTGTGTACTAATCCATGCTTCAGTTTATAGGGAGGGATGGTAGAAAACACACAGCTACAGTCTATTCAGAGAATTATTATTAATTGATTTATCAATTATTGATTATTAATTAATCATTATTAATATAAATCCTCAGGAGGTACCCCCACTTACTTCACAAACATCTGTTTGTTGGAAATACCATTCTGATAAGCAATTTTCTCAGCCTCAGCATTGGAGCAGTACAGACATTACAGGTGAGGATGATGATATGCTCCTTTTCAGTCTTTGTGCAGTACCCCAGTACCAAGGTGTAGTACCACAGTTCTTTTCTCACAGCTGCACCATACATAGACATCTGCAACACATGAATCACTTGGGCATCAGCAATCACAATAAAGCCCCCAAAGCAAAACTTCAAGGAAAGGTACTCCCCAAGGATCCACAGTTCTCTGAGTAAGATGCATTTTGAACTCTGGTGATGTTAGAAGGAGATCTTCCAGTGTGTCTCAGCATTAAATATTTTTGTCCTGGAAACAGCTTCAAATGCATATTTTGATGAAGACTGTTTGCCCTGGAGAGAGCTAATGGTCCACTACCTGTAGGGATTTTTCCCGTGTCATCATCGGGAATCCTGCTGGCTGGTAACATACAGAGCTGTCTGATACAATGTATGGCCAAGGATAGAGAATCCCAAGTTTTTGCCTGTTTCTGGTGGCTATCCAGGGCCATGTATTCACCGAGGAGGACAGTGTGGGAGAACAACCCTCTAATAAAAAGTGAATTCTGATGTTTGTATCTGTATCCAAGCTGTTGCAGTGTGTACAATGACTTGTATTTTAAGAGCCTTGCTAGCTTGTATCACTACCGTGGAAAAGACTTTGGAATATTAAATAGAGAGCAGTCAATCTAGGAGATAAATACAGTAAAAGAGTCATAGTTGTCTTAGCCAATACTGATATAATCTCAATTCCATAGGTTATTGCATTTGAAGAACTATTCTGGAACTGTTCAGAGAACATACGTATCATGGGGTAAATGAGTAGAATATGATTTATCTTTAAAAGGTCTGGCTGTCTACCAGTACAAATAGCTAAAAAATGTATTTCACTATATGACCAGCTGGTTGAACGCCTTACTATGATACAGCAGCATCGTGGTACTGTACATTTTGAAGGCAAGTTAAATTCAGACCCTGGCTCCAGCTGCAAGGTTCAGGATGCCATGGCTTGCTGTTTGGGGCACTTCCTGAAGAGGAAAGCAAAGTTCAGGGTTGGATCCAGACCCAGAGCCCCAGAGTCCCTATTTTCCTGCTGCCAGGAGCACTAGTTTTGCCCTACTTGTTTGACTAGGAATGAATGGGACTGGCTTGGTTTTCTTCCAGACCGGTTTTACTTTGCCTCATTATAAACTTCACCATGTACTGTCCTTTCCCCTGCCTTATCTCCCCGTCTCTTTCAAGGGCAATGCTGGAATGTAAGAGGGGTGCTTTTGCTGGGAGCTGTTCTGAGCTGAGAGGACAGGCAAAAGTGACCCTTTATCCTGCCTTGTGTTTCAAACAGCTTCCGCCTGCGGGGAGGGGATGTATTGAGAATGTGTGAGAGAAAACACTGAAAAGGGAAAAAAGGCACAAAAAGGGAGGAGAAAAAAGTACAGCAAGGAAGCTAGAGACAAACTTCAAGTTGTGGATTATTTCTCACCCAGGCTCTAATTAGGAAGCCTCTTATGGGACTATGAAGCTGTCAGGCTGCCAAATGTCAGCGTGTTTATCGGAGATCAGGCGAGTCTCCTGTCTGCTGCAGCGAGTTTGGTGCCATGATCCTCCTGGAGGCTTCCAGCGTGTGTGACTCATCGGCACCGGCACCTCCGGGGCCTTCGAGGCGCAGTGGAGGGCTCCTTCTTCTCCCTTAAAAACCCCAAAATAAACCCTTTCCTGGGATTTGGCCTCTTCGTGCTGGTTCTGCATGGAGAGGGTTAACCATACGGTGCAGAGCCAGCTTCAGCGTATGTGACTCAGATTCCCAGGGAAATCCCCAGCTTATCTGATGGAGCCTGTTAGTCTGCTAATTGAATAAGCTCCTGTTAAAAGTGCAATGTTTTTTAATGACTGCTAACAACGGGTCAGATTCTGATCGGATCTTTTCGCTCGGGCTGGTTTTTGCTGCTGGCCCGGCCCAGCCCCTGATTGCAGCCGCCCCAGCCCCAGCGGGCCCAGCAGAGCCGCAGGCGGGCGCTGAAGCCACCGCACCGCTCCAGGGCTCTTGGGGTGCGGGTGAGCCACCGGCAGCTGTAACAGGCAGGAAGCCTTTATTTGGGATCTTTAGGAAGAGGCAGAATGCAGTGCAGCCAGCAGAGGAAAGCATTTGCTGGGAGGCTACCAAGGATTTCATGGAACGTAATTGCTGCGAATATTTTTTACGTGATTCGAGCCGTGCTCTGAGTAATTAACTTTCCCGGTGTTGAAATCAGATTGATTTGTTGATTCTGCACATAAGATATTGTCTGTGTCTGCCTAGGAAAAATGTTGTGTATGGCTCTGCATAGGCACATCCAAACCCTAATTTGAATTAGAATTATGTGTATAATATCTGTATCTCCTTTTTCTCAACAGCAATTGACTTTGAGAAGGTATTTGCCTAACAGGAAATTTTTAAAAATTTGATTAGCATTTAAAGTTAACTCGGTTGGGTTGGGTTCCAGGGTACTTCCGAAGGAGACCATAACACCTCTGATTTTAGCTAGGCTCAGGGTGGGGTTGAGCTCTTTTGCATGACCCTGTGACCACATTTGCCTTCCTCTTCTTACCTGAAATTCTCAGTGGGTTACCCAAGCCTACATGACATCAGAACCATGTACAGTTTTCTAATAAGAAGACTTTTTTTTGTTTCTTCTTGCAAGCCAGGAATGAGATCTGACCACCTTCACCCCCACACATCTCCACACCTACTCAGTTCCTTTGTGTCCTTTTTTGCTTTTCTCCTAGGAAAGTTTCTATTAAAATGCAGGAGCTTCTTTTGGAAGGTCCCACACATTGACACTGGCGCAGAGCTGCCGCTTTAAAAGTTTCATAGCAACCCGTAAGTTGTGTTTTTTTCCGCACAATAACAATAACGAAGTGTCAAAAATCTCAAGGTGCTGTTATCAGAGGCAGAGTCTAAACCCCATTTCTCAGCCTGTTTTCTATTCCCCACTCCCGAGTTGTCAGATGCTGTGACATGGCTCCATCACACCACGACTAGCAGTCCCAACAAACAGAAAATGATTTCCAACTGGCAAACACGCTGTTTACTTTCCAGAAAAATTGCACTTTCCCATCTGACAGCTGATCAAGGGATCTCCTGCTGCTGTCAGCAGGAAGAAGTGTTTAAACACAGGGATGGAAGTTTAAACATTTTCTCATTATCACAGAATAAAAAAAAATTAAAAAATAATAAAAAATAAAGGCATTGAGTCTCTCCGACCACCTGCTGTGCCAGTAATGAAGCGATGTCACATGACCAGCCGGCGAGGACTTTTATCTCTGCCCCAATATCATTACTGAAGTGACACCTGTCACATGACCCGCATCAGGGCTTTCATCTGGGCTCCCCAAATGCAGTTCTGGCTTGTGAGGGGGATTTTCCTGGCATTTCCCTCCCCCACACACACTTTAAAGAGCATTGCCCACTTGCACCATTACAGACAGGGGTTTGCTAGTTTTAAAGCCCTTGGATCTTTTCTTGGGCATATATAATTTGGCCCACAAACTTGCTCCAGGCTGAAACAAAACAGAATCCTGGCCTGGGAAAGAAGTTATTTCATTTACTTCCAGATGTTTTTAAAGCAAATATTTAAGTCTGATGTTAAATTCTCTTTACATAAAGGAGGATGTTAAAGGATTTCTCAAAAACCTCAGATTTGTTTTTGGTTTTTTATTAGGTGGTGAGAAGAAACAGTTTGATGACCCTTAAGCACAATGATCTCCATTTACATGCACTTTATAAACTCTCACCTGCTTTACCAAAGCATGCTGCCCCTGCCAAAAGAGAGTATTTTCTGGAAAAAAAAAAAAAAAAAAAGGAAAGACCAGTCCTGCACCTCTCTGCCAATATCTGGGACTTTTTGTGAGGTGTTCAACATTTGGATTTGAGATGGGCCCACATTAAATGACAGCAGTACTGAGCACTTACTTGCCAGAACCCATTCAGTTATTATCTCAAAACAACATCAGACATTCAAATGTGACAGGGAATGATCACCTCACGGGAACTAGATGTGAGCAGGCTGGAGATAAGAGAATATGAACTCTATGGGTTTTTCCAGCTCCTCCTTTCCTACTCCACAGTCATCCATGAATGAAGTCTGATACTTTTCTCTCTGCATAATCTGATTCAGCCCACTAAAACAATGAAAAACTAACTCAGCAAAAGAGTTCAGAGTCTTCCATTTGTTTAGTGAATTTAATCAGTTCTTCAAGGGCTTACAAAGCCAGAGGAAAAAAAGAGAAAGACTGTAAAGCCTGAAGCAGGGAGAGACATGGGGGAAGCAGAACTGCCTTTTTGGGTGGCACTAACTTGGTACATGAATTTAGACATGTTTCTTGTTACCTACTCTTTCTGACTCTTTATAACACTACATCCATTTTCCCCAAAAGCTGTTGCCTCAGAGATTGTGCAGGCCAGCGGATGAAAAATCTACTGGGATCAGTAGTCCTGATGTAAATTGAATGGAGGAGAGGAGTGGTTCAGAGTCAGTTTTTTTCTGATCTGGCATGTTTTGGGCATTGGGCCTATAGCATTGAGTTCATGAACAGAAGACTGCTGGGTTGCAGCATATCCAGGGTATTCTTGGCTTTCTGCCCCTCTAGATACAGGATTAAAAGGTATCATTTGACTCTTTGGCAATGTAGCATATGGCTAAACTTAGCAATGGCATGGCCATTATGGGGTGGCAGCTATGTAAAACAGCAAAGCCATTCTCTCCCACTGCTCCAGGGCAGAAGAAATTTACAATTGATGCTCTGGACAGACCATAAGGAAAAGTGACTCAGTTCTCATCATCAGATCCCTCACTGCCCATGCATAACAAATCCTTTCATTTAATGTATCTTGAGCATTTCGTTGCTCTCAATCAGGAGCCGACATTCAGCCACAACCATCCCACTGCAGGCCCTGGAGATCCTGCCTCTTCACTGCTCTTAGTCCAGACAGCTCCATGGTGCAAAAGGAATGCAAAACAACCCCTATCCCAACTTGGGCATCATGTACAGCTGCTCTGCTCAGTATTGCAAAGGGAGGTCAGGTCATTGAGAGGGGCTGATCTTTGGGAGATCCAAGTCCATGCAATCTAGAGGTGGAAAGACTTTTGGGACATAGCTTGCCTTTACATTGAGAGATAATTTTAAGGAACATAACCTAAGGAAAATCTTATCCTCTTAACTGAGCAGTGCCTGCAGATAGTCTATGTTCCCTTTAATGCAGCTAATCTATGCATTCCTGAAATTATGTCTGTAGCAAGGGCAAAGGGGAACATAAACAGTTGTGCTGCTTCCTGCCCAGATCTGCAGTGTGTGTTTGGTAAACGATGGACTGGAGTGGGGCTGGAGATGCAGCTCTCTTACACTAAAAGCTCAACTTTCAGCTGTTTTATGGCTGCCACCCATAGCTCCTAGACTGGTTTTGTTCCACTGCCTCAATGCTCTGCATAATTCTTGCTCAGGGACGTTCTCCAGATCATGCCAGTGAAGTTACTTCACTAGATAAATAAAAAGAAGGTTTGTATGTCTGCACCTCAGTGATTTATCCTTGTCTTTTCTTTCCAGATGTGCTGTAAGGTTACACCAAGGCTACTGGTTTCTATGTCCCAGAGCTAAGAAAAAATATCCAGGATAACTGAAACCAAGCAGACTAGTACTTGAACACAGTAAATTACTTGCTTTCCCAATCCTTCCAGGAAGGATTCTATGAGAAATTTCACAGTCATGGCAGTTGGGAAAGAGGTCTCTGATTTCCCCATGTATCCCCATCAGCACTCACCTCAGATTAGCTTTCCTTCTCATAGTCTGTCAGCAGCCTTGAGATCAAGGAGATTAAAACACTGTGGAAACTCATTAATGAGCCAGGACTCTCTGCAACAGCTGGACCAAAAATGGACTGAATTTGGCTGCATCTTAATTCTCTGCCATCTCCCCTCTGCTCACCAACACCTGCACACATTTGGGATGCTGTATAAGACCCCTGAATTCAGCTCTAAGCAACCAGTCTGCAATGCACATGTCTAATGCTCTGCTGGTGTGGAACCAGTATGCTGGTAATCCTGTTAGTAATGGCAGAAGCTCCCTCTAGGAAATTATAACAAATAGTCTTAAACAATTCCTTTTGTTGACAACTCTATCCAAGAAACCATCTTCCCTGGAGACTTCACTCAACTTTTGACTAATCCCCTCCTTCCCTCAGGAGCTCTTTTGTTGAAGGAGATTGTAGGCATACCCCAGGAATGACAGGTCTCTCTAAGCCTTGGATGAGCCTCTGCATTCTTTCAATTGTCAGTCCCCATCTGTCCTGTTTGTACATCGATCTTCTAGTCCAGGGAACTCTCTATTAAGTGACACATGGCTGAGTATATTCTGCAACTCCAGTGTCCAGACTGTGCTGTTATATCTTCGTTGCCAAGTCAATCCTTCTGACATTGCTTTCTGAAAAACAAAAGGCAGGACATCTGCACAATTTCATTCTCTTCTCCTGAAAGGTGACTTTTAAAAACACACACCCCACCTCTCAAACTGTGTCCTTGTTTTATAATTGCAAAGATTTTTCTTCATTTTGTCAACATAAGGAGTTATTTCAAAGGTCCTTGGTGTAAGGGAGGGTAAAATGTGCCCCTATGGCAGAGGAATTCTATTAGGGTAAAAATCCACGGCCTAAGTCCTGAATCAAAAAGAAAAATAAATCCCAATTACAAATATTCTGCAGGGCTAGTGCCTCTAGTCACTCTGCTTGTTAAAAGCTGGTTTAAAACAGGCTCTTCTCTTCCTGTAGATTCAACTACCCTTAGCTGGTACAGTATCACATACACATAGGAGACACAGCATTAGTTATCTGAATATTTATTTTGAGAGGTAGAATGAGAACAGTAACAGATTCCAATGACCCATATGTTCCTCCTCAGCAGGCAGAGGGAAAGTGGTGGGTGGAATAGGGTAGAAAATGGGTGGAGTGTTGGCATGGAGTATATCTCACCCTGGGATAGACGACTGACAGTATCTCATCTTTTCCTGAAACCAGAAGGAGAACAAGGAGGAGTCTGTGATGGTGTTTTGTCCCTTGCTGTTTTGCTCGGGGCCCATGGATTCAAGATAGAGCCTGGTATGTTTAGTTTTTTGGTTTTGTCTATTTTTGGAACTTAACTCAGGTTGGCAAATGAAGGAAGGCTGGCCAGTTTCATTATGTTCCCAGGAAATTCCATTCTCTCATGTGCCAGCGTGAGGCTGTTGTGCTTTAGATGCCTATCTACCTCTCATTAGATTTGAAAAAGCATACAGAACCCCCTGCTTTCCATTGGTAGCCTATTAAAATGACAAAAAAAATTACCGTTTCATTTATAACCTTGCTTACATGTCTGAATCCAGATGCCTTTTTTAAAAAGAGAATTAATAATATGAACACCATAACATATAGACTGTTTTCCTGCAATGAACCGCAGAAGAAAACTTGAGTTGACATTTAACCTTATTTAGTATGGTTTGTAAGCAGCTAAAAAAAGGGACACAATCCTTTTGAGGTCAGGTTAATCTATTAAAGTGTTTAAGAGTTTCTCCTACTAGTTGCAAGGTTTGACTATTTAAAATTATATATTTGTGAAATACTCTCTAAACCATTTAAAATGGGGCAAATCCAAGTTCACTGAACACTGATGCATGAGTGCCCTCCTCAAGTGAGTTGTCCCAGAAGCCTTAGTGGAACTGACAGCCAGCTTTTCTGGCAGGATTAGTTCCTCTGTGATCACAGAGAGAAAACAGCCATCCTGTCTGCACTCAGCTGAGCAGGTGAGCAGGGAAGGAATTCAGGCTGCTTCCAAAACCCATTCTGGTCACAGTGCTGGCAATGTCAGGTCTTTCTTAAAAGGATTGCAGGCTGGCCTCTCTGCCTGCTGTTGTCTACGTGATGAGGGCAGAAGGGCTAGAGAGGCTGTGAGACCAGGCACTGGGTCCTGGGACCTGATCCTATAACAGGTACCTGCCATCTACAAGCATTTGAAAGCACAGATGGGTAGCTGAGGTGTGTCCTGCTATCCTAAGGTTGCCTCTTAGCTTGGCAGACAATAACACAGTCAAACTAATTTGGCCTCAGAATCAGTTTCCAGGTCTGCCCTGCAAGCACAGACCCAGCGGTGACACTGACAGAACACATGCTGCTAACAAATGCACAAAGTAAACAAAGAGACAGGATATAATAGAAGGATATTTTCTGGTAATTTCTTTCACTAACAGTGATTTTAAGTGAGCTTTTGGTCTTCTGTAACAAAAAGATGGAAAATAGTGATGCTGAAGCATCATTTGGAAGCATGACAATAAAGTAGTGATTAATTAAAGCCAAGGATATTACAAGATAAGGAGATTTTTCCTAGCTCTGCTCAGGTTCCAATGTGTGTGAAATCAAAACAAGTAAGCTATGAAATGTGAACTCAGTAGGCAAGGACAAAGGGGAACAAAGCAATTTGGTCAGTTTAAGCAATGGGGAAATGAAGCAATACTTTGACTGGGGAGGCATTGGAGGAAAGGGCACTGGTCTGAGACTTGGCAATATGACAAAACAAATGCAAACCTCCCATGATACCACTGAACATTGTTCATTGGGGGCCACTGGCTTGCTGATCTTTTCTCTCTAAGTGTGCCATTTCTCACTTTGTTCTCACCCTGGAATGTGGTCATCCAGCCCTGAGTATCAGATCTATTTTCCCACCTTCAATACATGAAGGAATTAATGTGCTAAGGGTGCTGGCAGCAGCTTTAACAATGGCAACTGCAGCTTACCCAAGAATTATTCAGTCATCCATGGTTTCTACCAAAACTTGCTGGAACCTCCTGAGACATGGCCTTTTCGATAAGAAGCAAACAGGTCACAGATTTCAGGTTGCAGTCTCACCCCTGGAACTGTGAGCACTGATTGTCCTGTGGAAAAATCAGGTTAAACAGAAAGCTGCAAAAGGGTCCTTTTCCTTCATTGTGCTTCTTTCTTAATGCTCTGCTGTGACATTAGCCACAATATAAACTAATTCAGGATCTTATTTCTCACAGCTGCCTTTCTTCTGATTGTTTTTGGAAATTTTTTTCTTTAATCTAGACACTCTTCTCTAGAAATCTCATCTGCAGTCTTTTTCTTTTTCTTTTTCTTTTTCTTTTTCTTTTTCTTTTTCTTTTTCTTTTTCTTTTTCTTTTTCTTGTTCCAACCAGCAAAATACTATTTGGTAGAACAGTGGTAGGAATGCAACCCGCTAATCAAAAGGATTCAAATGGATCCGTGCACTGCCAAGCTCTCTCCTTCCCACCCAGCAGAGGGGAAAAAAAAGAAAAAGAAAAAAGAGATAGAGCGAAGGCACGGAGCTTCTCTCCTTCAGCAATCTCACAAATGCAAAACCTTCCACTCCAGTGACTCCTCATTAACTTACCAAATCTGACAGTCTAATTATCGTAGCTGCTTCACGCTTAGAATAAATAAATACCAAAGTGGGTGTTTAAAGAAATTGAGCAGTGAAATTCAGTCATCTAGACAGTCAATAGAGAGTTTATTTTAAATTTTTATATTCTTATGTATTTATATCATTTTAGGAAAGATAATGAGATAGTTGTCTTTCAGGCTAATTGAGTTCCTATGCTCATGGTTGCTTGCTGTCACAATCTCAAACTTAGCTTTAACTTTTGTGCCTTAGAAACCTGATCACTGCCTCCCCATTTACTCTTTTCTGCTGATAACTGGGTGAAGTCAGAAGTGCACCTGAGGATGGGAAACGATTATGTGAGACTTCCAGTCTGGATGTCTTTCACAGCAAACAAGACAACTAAATCTTTTCAGATTTGCATTCAAGAGTGTTAAAGGGAAAATGGAAGTTAAAGAAACCTCAGCTATAACTTGCAATTAGACAAAATACAGGAAAACATCTGCTAACCTCTGATGCAATAGTGTCTGCCTCCAGGAACGGTATTAACAGCACTCCCCCCCCAGAGTGGTTTGTCTCCCTGAACAATAAGACCTTTATAGAGATTCTCTGGCCTGAGATCAATGGGAGTCAGAGCATTTGATCCATGTCTGTAGGACTTTGTTTCCACAAGTCATGTGGGCCAAACTTTGCACCAGTTGCTTTTGCAAGAGCAGGAGCTGGGGACTGAGCAAAGGAAATTTTCCTTCCTTTCCCAGCTTCCCTTTTGCCCTGTGCTCCTAAACAGTGCCCAGCTCAATGCCTGCCCTGGGACAGCATGGGGGGAAGAGTTTAAACAGGGCAACATGTCCAGAGTCCTGTGCACTTGGCAAGCATCTGCTGTGATGTTGCAAAAGCTCTTTCCTAGGGTGGTGGCTTAATGACAGAATACAAAACTTTAATGTCTTGTCAGCATGAAGGCAAGCAGATCTTCCACCACTGTGGAAGATCACACCAGGTGAAGGGAAGGGTGGTTTTCCTGAATTAAGGGAAGATTTGTTTTATCACCTCACAGATGAGAATGCTTCTGGCTTAGAAGGGGCAGCTGATTTCCTGCTCATCATCAGCTTTGGTTTATTCCTGTATTAAGACACGTTATAAACCAGATCCATACACCTGGTAGGAACTTTCTAGGTGTCTGTATCTGACTTGCAGTAAAGGATATCTATTTGCTGTGTACACAGGTCACAAAACAGAGTGGTTAAAAAAAAAATCAAGTGACTGTATAAACCTTTTAGCTATGTAGGAGAACCCAGGGAAATCAGCCAACCCAAACAAGGGGTCATGAAAGCCAGCTCTTCTTTATATGTGCCCTGCCATAATGTTTACCAGTGCTGGCTAATCCCAACAGTGATGAGATTTTTGGTAGGCAATGGTGGCCTCAACCTCCTCATTGCTCACACTTGCTTACTTGCTTTGTCTTAGTTTGGATGCAACAGACACTAAAATGACTGTCAACATCAAGCCTCACTCCTCCTCCTTGTCTCTGAAAGGAGGGATGAATAGTGGGCTGTTTCAGGAGAAATGGTACGCTGTCTTCATCACCTGGTGCACTGGTTTTTGTGTTGCTGGGGGAGGTAAAATTAGAGATCAATTGTACCCCAAAAGAGCAAGTACCTCCCAGTCAAAGCCAGGATCACATCCATGCAACACACAATCCTCCTCATGGAGCATGTACTGGAATTTACTAACTGCTGTGCTGAGGGTGCATCCAGGGTTGAACATCTCCTACACTGAGAGAAAAGTCCCTACTGAAATTGGACGTTGGTCCAGTGGGGAAAGGATGTGAGCTGCTAGCTCAAGCCTCCCTGGCCCCTGTGCCTCCGTGGTTTGGCCAGAGCTCTTCTTGCAGAGTGTTTTCTTGGGAGTGCACTGTTGATAACCCCAAATCCCACCGCTTACCATCCCTGCTTGCAAGCCTGCTCTAAAGCATCGAAGGGCAAAAGAGAGGGAAAATAAACCAAATCTATAACTAAGAATAATAAGCTGCAATTGTTACTGTGTCTGACCTGTCTGACAACAGAGTGAGATCCCTCCTCAGAAGACCCTTTGCACTTCAGGACTGACACTGAGTTGAGAGCACAGCTCATGCTTTCTTAATTCAAGGATCTCATCTTTCTTCCAGGAGGGATTAATTGGACAGAAAACATTCTGCTTTAGCAGGTGGCAAAGGGTTAGACTGAAGTCTTATCTGAGCTGCTGCAGTGCAGGGCTGCACTGCACAAAGATAATTGTCTCAGGATTGGCTCTGGCCAGAAAAAGGACAGCAAATGCTCCAGTTTTACAAAAGGTCATCACTGCCACCCCTTAGGCTACTAGTCACACTGAAGGGAAGCTGAAGAATCCCCTGCACCTCTCTCTGTTTTTATATCCAGAGGTGTTGGTGGCACATGTAGGATTAAGATGATAATGATGAGTGAGGCCTCAGTAATCCCCTCCTAGAGCCAGAGGCACAGGAGGGAGCAGAGGCCCATCTGTGGGCCAGCCCCACTCAGAGGACAGAGAGTCTTCTTCCTCCCTCAGAGCACGGACTACTCTTTTTTCTAGCCCTTTACACTCAGGTGAGCATAGCAACAGCAACCTGTTCCACTCTCTAGGAGCTGGCCTCCAGGAAGTAAAGAGCTCTGTGCTCCCTCTCCCCCTTCCCAGGGGCAGCAGCCAGCCTCTAATCATTAACATTCCCCCTAGTAATCAGAAGCATGCCATTTGGAGGAGTACTTAACTTCCAAACAGTGATTTCTCCAATTATTTTTCCCCAGGAACTGACCTTTGAAAAACATTCTGTGTTTTTCAAGCTTCCAGCTTGTCATAACAACTTATAAATGGGACAGTTACAGATACAATTATTTCATAAAAACAGAGAATAATTTCTTACGAGAACCTTTTATTTTTTCAAATGTTGTTTCCCTCTTACTCTCTCACACACCTCTTCTTTCACCTTTCATCTCCAGATCATTCTTTACCCTTCTGCTTTAACTTTCCCCTTCAGAGGATGGTAACTAATAGCCAGCATCCTCCAGAACAAAGTGGGAACAGAATACATTTAAAATCTGCACTGTTATCATAGCAACAAGAATTTTAAAATGATACAGTTAAATTCCAAAATAGTGTTATGCCAAAGTGACACAAGAGAGCAAATGTCTTAAACAATTATGGCAATAGGAATGGCTACATGGGGAATTATTCAGAATTGTCTAAATTTTGCAGGCTTAATGAGTCACTCATGAATATGGTCTTGCATGATCATACTGTACTCGTTTCAGCCCTGTGCACTTTGATTCTGTTCTCAACACATTGGTTGCTATGATAACGCCATGCAATTTCCTGTCCACAAGGTACTTCTTGCTGCAATATGGGGGATGATAAATATGGGATGGTGCCTAAACCCAGGTGAAATGAATCTGTCCCCTCGCTGGCAGCATATCGGAGAGACTGACACATTATGCCAGTCTGTTTACTCATTCCTGCTATTTCTCCTCACTCTCTCCCTTTCTCTCACACTGTCTGTCTCTGTACCTGTTTTTTTCCCCTCTCTCTCTCTCTCTCTCTCCCTCTCTCCCTCTCTCTCTCAGCACTGACACTTTCATCTTCTCCCTTGGGGATTGGAGATGTCACTGCGGGAAGTGCTTGTCCGCCTCTCTGGCAGCAGCAGAGCCCTGTGGCTTTGACAAACCTCATTTAATTGGGAGGAAGCCAGGAGGGTTTGAAAGAACTGAAACATCCACGAAACTCCTTTTATCAGGCATAATTTAAACTCTGCATGGAAAAAACCCTATATGTATAAAGAAAAGTCAACTTCCCTCCTGCTGTGCGTGCTCCCCTCCTCCCCCCCCCCGGCACAGGCAGGCTCCTGCGAGATTCCATCTTTTCATTTTTCTAAAAGTGTCAAAGTAGATTTGTGCTCTGTGGCTGGGTGAACAGAAAAGGAATGCAGATGTCTCTCACTCAAGCACATACATACACAGAGCACCTTCTGAAGGGCAGCAGTTTGGGGGATTGGAAGAGATGCTAGCTGGCTGCTCCTCCAGTTGAGATGTGTTGCAGGAGCCAGAAATTTGGTTTTCCAAGAGCTTGACAACACAGTCCATGAAGGCTTTTTCTTAATTGCCCCTATCTTAAAAAACACCACCAAACTAACTAGTGTACAGGGTGCCCAGGAGGCAACAGGGAATGCAAGGTCCCTTTGGCCTGCAGCCCAATAGGAGGGAGCTTTTCCTACTGAGGAGCAGAACCACAGCTAGAGAGACCCTGTGTTTATTGTCAGCTCAGGCCAGGAGAGGCACAACTGTGTGTGCAGCTGTGTGCTTAAGAGAAGGGAGCAAGGGAAGAAGAAAAGAAAGCAGGTAAAACTGAGGGAGAGCTGGTGTGACAGGGTACAAGCAACAGCTGTCTCAACATCAAAAGGGAGAGGGAGGAGCAGTCCAAGGGAATTGGGGCTAGCACACCATGCTGAGCAGATGGGAATTCAGGACATCAGGAGGGAGCAGCGGGTGAGTTACACTGAGCACACAGTGGGAACGGGGGAAATGTCCAGGCTCTTGGGGTTGCAGGATGGGGGAGAGATGACCTGTCAAAGCACACACATCTCTGCTTTGCACATGGACCATGGCAGCAGCCCATCAAGGTCCCCTTCTAGTATTAACACAGTGGTCAAGTGGAAGAAAACAGAAAAAGAAGTTGTCAAATTTGCCACAGGATGTAAACTTAGCAGCATATAGGAGTGGGGAGGGAGTGCAGGCAGAAAAGAGAGGCATCTGGGTGAATGGCAGAGACTTTCAAAACAGAGAGGAAACTCAAAGTAAATGGCACATGCAGCAGCTCTTTCTTGGTGAGATAGATGAAATTGAGAGTTAACTTACCAGGAGGAACCTGATAGAGCTGAGGAGGCAGAGGGCTGAAGAAGCCATGAAGAAGAGCATCTTGTGCAGAGATTCGGCCTCGAGGGAAGGCTGTGAGCATCCTGGAGGCCAAATTCTCTGCTGCTGGCACCCTGTTCATCCTAGGAAAACAGAAGAAAAAATTGCACAGGAGATGAGGACGAGCCAGAAAGCTGGAACAAGAACATGACCCAGCCCTTCTCAGCTTGAGGCAAAGATAGTGGAGGGACATGGGAGCTGGATAAACCCACTCCAGCTATATAGCTTTTCAAGACATTTGCTTTCCATCTGAGTTTGACTGTGTTTGGGGTATATGCATCCAGGATTTCAGCTCAAACTCATGTTTACAGACAAATTTTGAAAACTAATGTCTGTTTTTTAAAAAGAAGGTTGTAAGTGAAAGGGGAAATGAAGCTGAGGAGACTGTATTTAACATGTTGTAATTAATATCAGAGTTTGGTGGTACCAGTTTACAGTGACAATCCAAATGTCAAAAATACTGTGACTGGCCCACTAAGAAGAATAGAGGTCAAACCTAACAAACCTGAAGAAAATACCATTTCCTCTTCTTCTACCCCCGTACCCATAGTGCAGCTGGTTGTAAAATGTGTTGGAGATTCACAGAGAAGAGTCTGTTTCTCAGGATGAATGTTTCAAATAAATGTAATACATGTATGATCCATGCCCAGCAAATACCAATGCCAAGTGGCTGCTCCCTAGAGGAGCACACAGCTGGGGACAAGGAAGTGGAAGAGCAAAAATAAACCAACAAGGAAACAAATAAAAATAGTAATTTAGTTTTATAGCTTTTACTTTGTTTGTTTGTTCTGATCACATTTCAGCTTCAGAGCATGGCCTGTTGTGCTTCCCCTCCAAGTGACATCAGGGGCTGGGATCCCCTTGGCCCTACACTCCCCCTCCCTATACAGGACACTCGACATGCTGACATTTTTGTTTTGAGGAGATAAACTATAAAATATAAAAGAAGAGGGAAAAACACTGAGACAGAAGGAGAGTAAAAGACCCTGAGAAACAAATTTGTGGAAGGTACCTGACCTCACTGTGGTAGATAATTGCTGAATTTTCACCTCCAGCAAAACAGTTCAAGCCCCTGCTTCCTTGGGGACCAGGGATGGGACTGGGAGCCAAAGCATCCAGTCTGGGGCCTCTTGCTAGAGCTGCATGACAGGCTGCCCCTGCCATGGCAAGGTTTTACTGGAGACCTTGTGCCCCCTCAGTCCCTGCTGCTGCAGGCTCCCACTCTGGGCAGCAACACAATTCAGTGCTTCCCACCACGGCTCAGGCTTCCTGCTGGTGGCCAAGCTCTGTGCAGAGCTCCCCTCTTATTTCTTAATAGTCCATGGAGAGTCATGGCTGAATGGTCTGTATGAAGCAGCTCTCTCCTTCTCCCAAGCTGAGCATTCCAGGGCAATTATTTGGCTTTGGCAGCACCAGGGCTTTAAGGCAGAGCTGGAGTTGGCCCATGTGCAGCCAGAGGTGCTGGGCCAGCCCCTGGGTATGACCTGAAATGGGGTCTGTCAAAGGATTATGGCCAAAAAGCAGAAATGCAGTATAGCACAGTTGTGAGGAATATACTTATTTCTTTGTTCAGGCTGAGAGAGGATTTGTTCTGTTCCAGGACCTGCATTATAAGGGTTTGGGACATATTGAGCTTTCTGTGTTTCTCAAGCTGTGCGTGACAATGGCTGGCATTTCAGTAACCTGTGCTTTGCTGAAAACTTTAGCCTGTTTGTTCAGCCATATAGAACAGCATCTAGGAAATCCTGCTCTGAAGGGCAGCACACTTCCCTCCTAGCAGGGCTGGATCCCAAGCAATCAGCTGAACAGGTAATAAACAGCAATGAAAAATGTGATTACGTCCTCAAAGGTTATTTGATTATTGACATCTTCATGTACACAATCTTCAGGACAAATCCTGTTTTGTCTTTTCCTACATATCTATAAAACCTGCTCTGTGCATCAGAATCAGTTTAGGGGGATTCGATTTGAATGACTACCTCAGCTAGGTTAGGGGACTTTGTCTGATTATAAATTTATTTCACTGATACATATATACATTCTGTGTGTGTGAGTGTGTGTGTGTATAAATGTGCCTGAAAAAATACTGCCTTTCCTTAGCACACTAGGGAGTGATTCAGCAGTCCTGGTCAAGCTGTGTGTGTAACCATGGCCTTCATTTCATAGATTTGGCCAGTAAATATGTGATTTTTCCCCTCCTAACTAATCATAAGATTATTTCATTGTCTCATGAAAATGCTGTCCTAGCATGTCTTCCTTACCGCTCTTGAGCAACATTCCTACAGTCTGTTTTCAAAAATGAAAATTGGGGCAGTGCAAAGTCTGTCCTCAGTCTGGGCAAGAGGGCCTGGGAAAGTATGACCTTCTCAATCGAACTGTGCCTCACAAAAAGCTGCACACAAAGTCACTGAATCACTGCTTATCTCAGAATAATCACTACTCCTGTGAGAATAATAAACCCACTATATGTCTACCTTTGCTGCGATCTCTCAAAATCAGTTGCTTAACTGATGTTAGATCTGCTTGTTACTACAGAGCCACCCTGCTCTTCCTGAGCTTGCCAAAAGAGCTCATTTCAAGTTAAATGATTGCATAAAGAAACAAATAAACCCAGAGGCGATTTTGACATTGCTGTTATAGGTAGCTTACCTGTCACAGATGACTCGGAGTCTCTGAGGTCTCCTGGAAGCAACCAGTTCTAGAAAGTGTAATATGCAATCATAAGATTAAATGAAAATCAAGCCAAAACCCATTCTTTGAGCCCCTACAAAAAAAATGTGCTCAGATTTTCAAAGGGCCCTATAGAATCTATCATCTTATTATTTATAAATATACATTATTCCTATAGGACTTGAGTGCCTGCATTGATCTTAATAAAGCTGTTCAAGTCCTGTAACCCTTTCCTTTCATATATCTGTGCGTGTAGGTCTTGGACCTCCTCCTGCTACTGTGCAAGCCTTAGCTTTGACATCAATAAAAGCAGTAGCAGTCCCTAAAGCCTTCACACAAAGGAAGCAAAAAGAAGTTTGCAGGCCTGAATCCCCAGCAATTGTCTTGGCTTTCCAAGGGGCTGCTGAGCTTCACGTATTGCCCCCATGGGTACATGGGGCTTTTCTACATGGATGCAGCAGCAAGACTGGGGACAGAAACAAGGCACTTTGATCCCACTCTCTTCTTGCCCACAGCTCCCACTAAGTTTGTTGTTTGCCCGATTAACCATGCTCATGGAGGCTTCGTACTCACTGATTATTGTGATCTCTATCAGACTGGAACTTAGCAGAGTTTGCAGTTTTGTGAAGTCTGTGTTCTTGTTGATATTTTTCAACAGACCTATTTCTAAACATTGTGGTAAATGCAGAGGAATACATTCCTCAAATGTTTTATTGTAAAGCATTAATTTTCTCAGGCTTAGATACGAATGAATGGCTTAAGCTTGGAAAATTTCCCTGTAGAGCTGATCAACAGAGAGATTTTCTTGCATCAGAAAGGCTGCAGTTTCTACCCACTTACATTTTCCTGAGCAGTGTTTCTGACAGCAGGGAATGAACAGTGGCACTCCAGTCATGGGAAGGAGAGCAGGAAGGGTGGTGTCGACCTCTCTTCCAGCTCAGCCTGGACAAGCATTCCCCACAGCAGTGAGACCACCAGGAGGCAAGCACCACTGGGCTGCTGCCAGCAGACTCCGAGCTTGGCTGGGGTTGATGCTGCACCCTCCAAGAGCATCTGCCCTCCCTGCCTGCCTGGAAGCACCAGGCACTTCATCCAGGGACAGGAGCTGCCTGCTGCAGTGACAGTGGGAGCCCCCTGTGCCTGCACGGCCATCTCCAGAGTGGCAGACCCAGCGTCTGACTTGATGCACAGACAACTTGAAAAAGTGCAAATGACTGAACTTCCAGCCCTTGACCTTTCCAGCAGCAATCTTGTACCATTAAACCAGGCAAGCAGGCTGCTAAATCTGTCTGTCACAGGGTAAGTAACAGTTCAGAATTGAATTGTTCTACACCCAAGTACTAAGGTAATTTCTAGAGCAGTAAATAGGAATGTACCTTGGGATGGGATTCATGGTTGTTTATGTGCCAGAGCACTGGAATATCACTAATATTAGAAGTTATGTATTAGCATCTTGAATACTCCCTTCCCAAATAAGTCACCAAGATTGGCAGAACATTCCTCTTGGATCACTAGTAACATTTTCACTGGATCATCTTTCCTTCTTTTGGCCCTCTTGATGGTAATAAAAGTGTAGAAATAAATTACCCATATTGAGTAGAGACGTAAAGTTTCCAGATAGAAAAGAAAAACAATTTTTAAAATTGTTTGGAAAGGCAAAATAATTTTCAGTATGAGGTAGAAATTTTTGCCTCTTCACAGAGCTGACCAAAAACTTTCAGATGTTGTAACTTTCTATCAGAAAAATTTAATTTCTGAGATGAAAACATTCTATGACAATATATCAATTTCACTAAATATTTAGTAAAAATGCCAAGATTTCAACTCTACTGAAATCTTTTAACATTAATATTCTTTAATGAGTTTAACACAGAATTTTAAAAATGCATGTTCAGTTGGTGACAGCAGGGCAAAATGTCTCAATAATATCTTTGTGAAATGTGACTTTGTTTTTGCACAGTGAATTTCCAGGATCAACATTCCAAAGGGGAAACTGGATTTTCTTTACATTAGAAACAGAAATATCAGCTTGCTTACTGGGAACTGGGAGGAATACCTGAATTATAATGTTTGCTGTTTTGAGCAAGCCTCTTAATTTAAATTTATCTTTTATGTAACCTGGAGATTAATAATTATCTGCAAGGGATAGTGTAAGAGTCAGTGAGCCAACTACTCCTGTCCCTGTCCAAACACATCTCTCAGTGAAGAATTCAGCTTGAGTGAGGACTGCCAAATTTGCCACTGAGTATACATAGCTTTGATTATAAATGGAAGATATGGATAAGAAAACACTGTGTCTCTGCTCAAGGATTTAATGCAGTTAACAAATGCACTTTAAATCAGTTCAGATTAATCTCCTGACTGACCCCATATAGACAAATCCTTAGAGAATGTCGAGGCCCATTGTGTTGAGCAGGGTAAAAACAGAGCAGTAAATATTTTCCCTACTGTAAGATTAAGACCAATCTAAAATTGTAAAACACTGTAAACAGCTACTCCATAAAGGTAAGAGATAAAGAATATTTAGATCATTCAAAAAAGTGGATGAACTACTGATTTAATCATCTCACAATGATGATCTAGACATAAAATGATGGGATTGTGTAGGGCTGATTGGCTTTTTTAACAATATGAGTAGATCTGAAAGGTAGCACTTAGGTTTGTTATTTTCTACCCTTATGCTAGGCAGAGTGTGTTAATGAGGAAATACCTTCCTATTTGAAAACCCAGGTGGAAGTGGCTAATGAACTGATAATGAGGCAAGCAAGCCAAAGGACAAAAGTTAAACTTTCCTAATTGATGAAGAGAGAGAAAGAGGATGCCAAGGGCTGCTGGATGAAGGCAGCGGGGTTGCAGGCTCGCAGAGAAAATTTCTCTCATTAGTGAAATCTCTGTGGCTTCAGGACAGGAGCAGAGCTCTGTCTGTGTGGCAGGCTGGAAACTGCAGGCTGTGCCCATCGCCACCCAGATGGGGAGTTTCCCTACACCCTGGCTAGCACACATTGCACATCAGTTACAGCGCCGCTCTTCCCCTTCGGATCAAAACCACATGCAGTTTGTTATGACAATAAAAATTTTATCGTTTTAGAATTCAGTTTTCAACCATCCCATGTGTAAGCATACAAAGTGAGATTAAACGAAAAGAAAAAATGGCACTTGGAATGCAGACTTGTTTTCCCTAAGGAAATGGGAAGTTCGCGTTTCGGGGCCTGCTGCTTGTTGCCTCCATCTGCTGGGGACATCTTGGAAACGCAACAGACACGGAAAACCCGTACCTGGGAGCACAAGTTGACTCCGGAAAGCTTCTAAATCTCATTCAGCATACGAAAGCCTGCAGATATGTGAAAAACTAGGCTTTATTTGCAAGTCATTGCTGCATCTGAAAAGGCCTTGTGTGAAACCTGCATCTGCTCTGGGAGGTGATATTACCGGGCATAGGTATGTTCATCGTTCAGCCCGTGCAATAAATCAAGGAGTAAAGCTCACTCTCAGTTCATCATGCTATAGAAGATAGATATGCACTGTTCCCCACTCTTTGGAATCCAAATGTCAGAAAAAGAAAACAAAAACTAACTTGGTACATTGGGCGCTCCAGTATTCCCAGTTTGGCAGAAGCGCTAGCTTAATGTCATGGGCTGTGATTCCTAATCCTTTCCTGCCCTTGACCCCTGCTGTCTAGATTCAAACTTGTAACCATTAATGGGGCTGGTTCAAAACACTGGCCTTCTGGTGTCACCAATGGTGTTTAGAGGGGATTTAAACTCACTGCTTTTCAGCGCAGTGAAATGAACACAGCAGTAGATTAATGCAAGGATTTGAGCTCACACAGCATGAGAGCTTTCAAAAATAGTGTTAACAGAGCTACAACTGCCTCTTTCAGGGGAAGCAAAATGAGGGAACAGAACAAATGAACAAACACAGGGCAAAGCCTTGTCACTATGGGTAGGGCTGGTAAGCCCAGGCAGTGGGGAGACCGCCGGCGAGTGTGCTGAGATGTGGGGCGGGAGCTCCCCCAGTCCTTCATGTTCTCCTGGGAATGGCTCTCCAACCTGCTTGCAGGCTCTATGGCTGCACATTATTCCCTACCCCAAGTGTCTCTCCTGCAGAGGGGTGAGATCACAAGCTGTAGGGCTGGCCACAACTGGGTTACTCACCCATCCTTCCCATTCACCTGGAGTGGCTACAACTGGGTTACTCACCCATCCTTCCCATTCACCTGGAGTCAGGTTGAGACTTCGGCAAACTGTAGCGAATGGGCACGAGGCTGTTGTAGAACTTCTTGTGCAAGACACCAGGGCATAGGGTAGTCAAAAATTCCTTTCATCCCTTGCCAGTTGCCCATAGAGGAGGCAGAGGAGCTGCTTTTCCTCCAGCTGCCCTGTGTGTGCCTGACTCACAGACCCCACAGCCCATGCTGCATCCTTTTCAGACTGCAGCAGGATGTGCTCAAGCCCACAGCAGCAATAGGAAAACACCTAAAGGTTTCCAGCTTTCATTTCAAAGATTCCTACTAACCCACCTGGCCCAGGAACTCTTCCAGTAACAATCTCAGTCTGGGGCTGAGCCTAGGCTGCTGAATCCAGTGGGAGTTTTGCCATCAACTTCAATGAGAATAGGATCACACCTCAGTGCTTTGTTTTTCCCCGTGTTCGTTCCTTGCCGCGGGCAGGAACCTGTTTGTTTGTTTGCTGCCTGTGCTCAGTGTGAACATCAATAGGACTAGCTAAAAGAATTCAAACCATCAGATTTGGGGAAGAGCTCCAAAGTCTGTTTGCTTATCTGAACCAACTCAGGCACCCAGATTCACACAAATGGTCTGGGAAAAACCTCAGGAGAGAAGGTTTTCTCAGGCAGACTCCACAGATTGTACTGAGGCTGAGCATGTTCTGGGGGGAAAACAGCGTTTGTGCTTCAGGGAAGAGAGGGGAAGTGCCCAGAAGCATATAAATGGCATTTAGCTTTAAACAAAGAGACTAATTTGTCTTCTTACCAGCAGTCCCATCAAAAAGTGAATTGATTTAGCTCATGAGTAGAGCAAATAGTCCAACTTTAAACCAGCCTTCTTCTGTCCAGACTGGTTTGTGTAATCCAGGTGTGAGCCAAGTGCTTGGTTCCTGTAGTGGCTGGAACAGCTCGCAGCCCCTTAGGCTCCCTAGAGCGGAAAGGGATATTGCCTCTCCAGCTATCACACCTATTGCCCCAAACACTGACCTAACACCTCTCTTCCATGTGTTTGCCTGCTCTGTGGGATACTCCAACAGAACAATGTCCTCTGAGTCCTGCATTTCTGCTGGTCCGGACACAAAAGGCACCAGCATCCCAATATCACAGCACAGGTCAGTTCTGCCCCTCTGGAGTCCATTAGGGAAACTTTCTATCAAGTCTGAAAGCAAATCAGACTTGAAAACAGCTTATGATGACTCGACTTCACTGAAACTATTGGCCTGCTATCCAGGTGCCTGTCCCCTCCTTCCCAGCCCTGCCACTGGCACCCTCCACAGCAGCAGAGGACAGCACTGCTACTCAGACAAAACAGAGCTGAGGGAACCACTATTCCGAGCACTTCTAGGCATTCACATTCTCTGCTTTTGCAAGTTCCATTGCTAACATAGCCTTAATGCTTGCACTGTTAGGCTGTTCCTCTACCAGGATACCTGACCATCATCCCTCAGGGCTTGTATGTTTGTGTGTTTGAGGCTTTGTAATAGCAGATGAGTGGCATAAAAAAATTCTTAGTGATTAGTTCCTCCCACACATGAGCATTTCTGTATCTCACAGACTACTCTTCAACTTGTAGACTACCTAGCCAGGCATTCTACAACTTAGAGAAGAAAATGCTTCCTCCAGCTGTCTGCTCTGTGCTTGCTTGCTATCCAAATTAAACTTGCTGTGGACAGCGACACATTCCCATTTCACGCTGGTTTGATTAATGTGTCTCAGCTAATTGTGTGAAAGATTCCAGTCCTTTCGACTGTGAGACCAGGTTATTGTTCAGCCAATCTCGGCTACCATGTGAAAATGGGGGCTGTTTAGTGTTCATGCACCAGAATCAAAGGAGGGGCATCTTGGACTGGGTCACAGAGCAACACCCACTTCTTTGAAAAGATGTTACTATGCTCTACTAAACCTCTTGCTCAAAGCACGTCTTCTCCCTCCTCCTCTCCCCCCGTTCTTTTTTTTCCCCGTCCAGATAGACAGGCTCCCCCCACCACTCTCCTATGGTATAAGTGAGAGAGAATGGCTGGATTGTAGATGGGTGAATTTCACATTCTAGGGTTTTTAATATTTCACTTTTATATTTCTCTTACAGAATGATCCTGCTGAGAGGCTGAGAATCAGTGCTCATCATTTCCCCCTCACTGACACTTGAATATATTTTCCCAGGAGAAAACATTAAACAAAAAGAGAAAGAGAGAAAGGGAGAGAGAGAGAGGGAGAGGGAGAGTGACTGAGCTGGCTTTTCAAAGCATATTTCTCAACCTGCCCACATCAAAATAAGAGACAACTGGCCCTTTGAAGTTCAGGACACAGACTTCTCTACCAGCCCATGTGGAAATAAAAGAATCCAGCTTTGTAAATCACACAGATTTCTCACCTTGCCCACATCAAAATCAGGGACAGTGACCTTTAAAGCAGAGGTTTAAAGGTCCCCAAACCAATCTCCATAAAAATAAGGAAAGTTCAGATAAACTGCATTTCCAGGTGCCTGTCAGCTTTTCCAGTCTAAACCAGGAGACATTGGTCCTTTGCTCCACTCCACTGAGGAGTGGTGACTAAATACACTTTGAGCAATGAAATCCTCCACTAAACTTACATTCACCAGCACTCAGTGAGGCAACTTTGCCACACATGTACCTCTGTTTGTAAACTCAGCCCATCCCAGTGTTGCTGTAGGTCCTACAACACCACTGTCATTAAGTGGCTCAAGGGATTTAGTAACCCTAAAGCACAGAATTTTTCATAATAAGAATTACTGACCCAGCAATGGAGTGGCTAGTGGCTCAGAGAAAAAGCTGGCCTTTTCATGAATTAAATCATACCTGGGTTATAGTTGGGGAGCTTGGAAAGTCCTGGCCAGGTGTCTTCAGTTGGCACCCCCAATACCTGCAAAAGAAGAAAGAGTGGGAATGATGACCTCTTCCTGCCCATTCTTTGCCTTGGTGTGCAGTTGGAGGAATCAGTCCCAGTGGAGAGTGACTGGCCTTCTCTGTAAAAAATGCAGAATTACACTGCCCTGGCTGGTGCTGGATCTGCCACTGTGCATAAAGGACACTGACATTTTAGCACTTGATTATGTAGCAGAAAGGCTCCTGCTGAGATTCAATGCTGCTGCTGCTGGGAACATCAGTGAAGGCATATGCAGCTTCACTGCCAGGTGCCACTGCTGCCTGTGTCACACAGCTGAGCCCTTGTCGGTGCTGAAAGTGTCCTCCCACACCAGAGCTGCACTGTAAAGATGGCAGACAGGTCTAGTAGCTGGAGCTAAAAAGCAGTGCAGAGCCTCACTCTGAAGGATACAGAGCTTCAGAAGTGTCTTTGGCCTAATTGGGGATTGTGGGCTTCAGCAGTAGCTGCTCACTGAGCAAAGTCTGGGCCAGTAAAGCCTACTGCAACTTCATTTCAGTTGCTGAAATGTGTGACATCAAGCATATCTAGATTTTCTGCAGTTGCAGATGTTTAGTGTTGTAATTACTATTATTACTTAACGCATGCAAAGTGCCCTGTGCCTATCGACATGGATGTTTTGTGCTAAAGAGGTAAAGCCATATATTTAAGAAGAATTCACAGCATGTGAAATGGTAGTATAAATCAGTACTGCTAGCTCCAAGCATTCAAAGCTTTCATCCAGAGAACACCCAGAATTATCAGGTTTCCTTAAAAAGCAGTGAAATTTTAACATCAAAAGTTTTGGGGTTTTTATTCACTTTCTCTTCTCCAACACTAGATTTGTGTTGCATTAGTTACCCTTTGCATATGATAGACAATCCCTGTTCCTTAAAATGTAAGCTGAGATATATGATACAGGGAACTTGGCCCTCCAAAAATTTGTATTAAGATTGCAAGAAAACAGGCATCAGTGAAAAAAATACATTAAAGAAGGAAGAAATATAAAGCCAGCTTGTGGCAGGTGTAAAGCATCGGGTAGTTGATTGTTTTTCTCACTCACAGCTGTGACAATGGCAGCTACCTGGAGAAGGCAGCCACCAGCAGGGCGTGCATCTCACTGCTGGCACACATTAGCACGGTGGCCTCTGCAGCGAAGTGAGTTACTCTGGCCCATGGCTCCAAACTGCTTATGGACTCAGCAAAGGCTAAGGGGGAGGATCCTTGTCTCTGCTCACCTCTAAAATCAGCCTTGGAAGCTTGAAAGCTCCCCAAAGAGAAGGTGCCTTGCAGTGTTCAGACAGTTGAGGATGTTGGAAGCTGGCTCACACTAAGGGTAATGTGACAGTCCTGGGTGAGGATGCTGTCTTGACTGGTGTGTGTATCATGTGAGCAGGGCAGGTCTGCCCACAGCAAACTCTATGCACAGGAAAGAGAGAGTTGGAATTCGAACTTGAATCCAGAATTTGCTCTCTTTGCTATCCTGCTAGCTCTCCAGGAAGCCCTGCTCAGTGAGCCCTCATTCTTCTGGGTTTCTAGTGAGCTGTCAAACATCAGTGCCACAGGCATCAGAGGAAACTGGGTAAGTTCAGTGCATAGTAAAATCAGACTTGACAGGGCCAGCTCAGCATTCTGCTTCTTTTGGTGAAGAATAACAAATAGTTATTTATGTGTCCTTATAATTTTCTACATAAGTATTACAGCAAATATTACATTTTACTGCATTGAGGAGTGCAAGTGTTCAGAGCACCAATCACTGAATGCCATATGAATTTATATTTGCATTTTCTGAGCCTTTTAATTACAAAAGATGGTTTTCCAACCTGTAAACTTGCATCTCTTTTTGTTTTCCAATGTAATGGGGCAAGTGATCTTCTCTTCTCTTCTCTTCTCTTCTCTTCTCTTCTCTTCTCTTCTCTTCTCTTCTCTTCTCTCTTTCCCTTCCCTTCTCTTCCCTTCCATTCTCTTCTCCTTGTTCCCCACCCTGGACCTTTAGTGAGATTCCTTGCCAAATCAGACAATGTGTTACAGTTATTTGAAATTAATTATACTTTGACAATTGTTTTACCTGTTGTGTATCCACCCTAAATCTAGATGTTAACTCTCTGCCATCAGACAAAACAAAGCAACTTCTCTATGCTTCACTCCATAGTGAAAGGTCTTGGTGCAGGTCCGTTCAGTCCACTTGGGATGACACAGTTTCAGCCAGAAACATTTTTACAGTGTCTGTATTTCAGCAAATGCTTTAAGATGCTGTAAATAATTGTTTTTTCTCTCTGCCCTCTAACTGCTTGCTTCTCCTGTGATGACTTATCTGATGGAATCAACCTGGCTGATTTTGCTTAATTTTGGGGGGAAGTCTTATTTTATGTTCTCTATTGAGGAGCCTTGTAGTCATTCATTTGGCAATGTTCAGCTCAGCAACAGAAGCACCCTGTTAGTATTCTGTAGCCTAATCCAGCCTTTCTTAGCACAGTGTTAATCGATAAGATGGAGCTTTTGCATGCAAATCCTGTGCCTGGCCTCTCAAAATTTGAATGATGGATCTTGAGTTTGTCAGGTTTGCTTGCTCTCCGTGCCATGAACAAACTGGAGATGCTGGAGTTCGCATTCACTCATGCCACACTTCCCCAACCAACACTGCAAGCCTTCCTTCCCCTTTGGCCATCCCTTCATCCCATCCTGTGAGTACCAGTGCTCATTAGGGCTGCTCTTTGTGCAACCAGGGGATGAGAAGGGCAAAGAAGCTGTTCTCATTTTGAGTAAGCCATGGAGAAAATAAAGTTGCAGAGTCCCCAGTTCATATAGCCCCCCACACATGGGAGGTGACACAGGAGCAGCAATGAGCAGCCAGGGATAGAGTTGGGAGATGGGAGATGGACACTGCTTTAGGTGGCACTTGCCTCTAGAAGAATTTTTGGTAAAATGACAGCCAGTCACCCTGATGATTCAAAGGATAAACACATTTCACAGAATGGGGATTTTCCAAGCATGTATCTATATGGTGTGTGAACCAAGAGTCCCACATGGAGATGAGGGTGCTGGATGATACAGACTCATGCACAAAAATGAAGATGGTCCCTCTACCAGTGCAGGTACCTGTACTACTAGTACATGAAAGGAACTGACTATTAGAAAACAGTAGGAATCCCCATTCTGAACCTCACACTTGGCAAAATATCTCAAGTTAGACATTGAAAGCCTCTAAGGAGCTTTGAAATCTTGGTCTAACACAGAGGCTCATTCCAGGCTGTATAATATCATAAAACCTCCTGTGAAAAGCACTAATTATTTCATAGCTCTTTAAACTTCCTCATGATTTTTAAATAAGGGGGGTTTTTGCCTTCTATACCACAAATCCTATTAATCATGGTATTAGTTATAATACCAGAGAAATTATGATAGTGCTGTAACCCTCTAATGCAAAACCACAGGAAATGTATCCAGATATTCCAGAGACATAAGTGTAAGGATAGCTTTCATTCACACTCTGAGAAGCTGGACTCTGCCCTGGCTTTGAACCTTGTTAATTGGCCAAGTATGGATTTTTTTTTCCCCCAATAATTCTTTTCCCTCCCCATGCTCTATGAAAGATAAATTCAGCATTTATTTAAATGGACTGAACTGAAGTCTAAGAACTGGATGCACTTGTCTGACTTTTTATCACATTTCTACTTACAAGCAGAGATGAAAACCCTACCAAGCAAGAGTGTTTCTGCATGAAGTGGTTAAGCTGGAAAAATCTGACTTATGCAGTCTAATGGCTATAAAGTAATTTCTCATGATTTTAATGAATTTGATTTTTTTCTATACTTTCTCCTTTGCAAACCCATGTTTCAGAAATGCTCTATGCATAAGAGTAAATCCTTGGGAGGAGATGTGAAAGGGCAGAATCACAGAACCACAGAACCTGCTGAGTTGGAAGGGACCCAAAAGGATCATTGAGTCCAACTCCTGGCCCTGCACAGGACACCTCAAGAATCCCATCATGTGCCTGAGAGTGTTGACCAAATGCTTCTTGAGCTCTGCCAGGCTTGGTGCTGTGACCACTTCCCTGGGGAGCCTGTTCCAGTGCCCAGCCATCCTCTGGGTGAAGAACTTTTTGTAATATCCAGCCTAAACCTTCTCTGACACAACTTCAGGCCATTCCCTTGGGTCCTGTCACGATCACTACAGAGAAGAGGAAGGTCACTACAGGGAAGTTGTGACTGCAGTGAGATCTCCCTTAAGTCTCCTGCAGGCTGAGCAGACCAAGTGACACCTACAGCAAGAGCTAATATGAATGCACAGGCTGACCTTGCTGCTGAGGCAGTAACAGGGTCAGCACGAGTGCTCAGGAACACACAGAACCTGTCAGTGCTGCTGGTGCCTCAGCTCTACCAAACTGCTCTGGGAACATGGCTCTGTGTTGCTGCTTCCCCAGCAGAAAAAACAACTTTGGAAGCTCCAAATGAGCTCTCCCTCACTGCTACCTCTATAAAGTAATTTCACACTTTCCATTATGCCAAATCACTCTCTAGAGCCACACCATAAACTGCATGATACAAAATGTGCCAAGTTAAAATGAAGAAGGATCTCTGACAAACCTCAGGGTCTTCCCATTTTCAAGGTAGTTCTGGAGCAGTATTAGAGCTCCTTTGTGAGAATGTGGTATGCTGTATCCTACAGTAAGTAAAGGATTTAAAAAGAAGCAACAGAATTTGCAGTACCTGCACACCTTTTATGCCTTCCTCAATTTGATGTCACTTTAATTGGCTTTAAATTTTTGATGAGATGACAAACATCAAAGGGAAGTCATTTGATTTACTCCTGTGTCTGTAAGAAAGTTTCTAAATATAAAATGGGTTATGAAGTCTTCTATGAATTTGGCAGATTAGACCAAATTATTTCTGCTATTCACAGGACCTATGCTTAGGACTTCAAAATTAAGTAGACTGGAGCAATGGATTCTTTTTCTCTTTATTGAGATTGGTGTGTTTTACTCACCGCCCAGATCTTCTCCAGCTGTTCATGAGTACCAGAAGTTGCTGCAAATATTGGCTGACCCTGGATCATTTCTACAAATATACAGCCTGCACTCCTGCAAGAAACCCAAGGTATTAACTCATTCACATACATGAAATACATAACATGATTGTCAGGATGGGCAGGGAGAGAGGCAGAGATAATTGTTGGAATGGAAAGTTAGAAATTCTGATTTGTAAATGCAGAAATCTTGATACAAGCTCAGATGTCAAACAGGACAGGAGCAGACCATAGATAAGTTACATTCACATGCCTCCAGGATTTCAGAAAAAATCCCAAAGGGGTCAATGTTCCATAAAAGTCTGTTCCCATCTTCTTTTTCTCATCAGCATCACCCACTAAACAAAACCAATTCACTTTTCACCAGCAAGACAAAACAGGTGATACCCTTGGAAAAGAAACCCACTAAGCACTATGTTTTTTTTTCCAGTACCAAAAAAAATGTTTCAGGTCTCTGTCCATTAATCCTGTTACAAACTATGAAAAAAGAAGCCTGTGGAGTACAAGGTTCCTTCCCTTAAGGGTAAAAAATTGGAGCATTTACTGTAGGAAAGATAAACAGGGAGGTACTACATACTTCATTGGTTTGAAGGATATATTAGATGCAGAAAGAACCCAGAGGCACTAACTACTATAGCCATTTTCCTTCAGAAGCAATTAGCTCTTCCTTGGAAAGCTGAAGGCAAGATTTCATAGCATAAAAAACCTGGTCATAACAGCAAGTTAAAATATTCTTATTTTTATGTCATCCCCTGCTCTGCACTTGTGCCAAAAGAAACCAGCCAGCTTTAAAAAAACCCTCAACATCTGCCAAATTGCTTCATTTTACTAAGGTGGATTAGTCCTCATGGCAGTAATGATGAAATAGTTGTGATCAAGGTAGACTTGCCTATTTGCAATTATTCCCATCTCTTACTATATGGTATAAAACTCCATTCATTTATTTTTAATAATTTCCTTCCATTTTTTTTCTAGGTTTTCTGTCTTTTCACTAAGTCCCATTGCAACTTTCTGGGTTTCAGTCTCATTCTTCTTTGGCTATATCATATTTGAGTCCCTTAAGCTCAACTCTTGAAAATCCAGTTTTGTCTTACAGGCTCTGAAAGTATTCTTTTCACTTGCTTAGCAATAACTGGTGATCTCTTCTGGTCATCTCCACTCCTGTGTCACCCCTTGCACCTTGTTTTTGCAATACTGTAGTTGCTTTTCCCACCTGGCTGTGGTCAGTTGAAACCCTGGCATGCAGCTCATCTGCAGTATTTATTTTGGTCATCTTTGCACACCAGGTGGTGGTGCCAAGCCTCTTTGCAGATCCATATCTAACACTGTCGTCATAAACATCTGTGCTGCACTTTCCCTTAGCTTCCTGTACCCTAACCTTGGCAAGTCTTGTGAGAAGAGCTTCTTTGCTTGTCTAATATCCTCTTACAGAGTCCAGGCATCATGAAACTTAATCCACAGCTTTTGCAACACAGAACTTTTCTGGTGTTTGATAGCACTACCACATGATTAGACATTACTTTGGAGCCCACAGACAGATTCTACTGGGACCAGTGTCAGAGCAGCACTGTTTTCACAGCTGATGTACGTGCCCAAGTGGCTCACCCCGTTTTGCAACCACAGGGGCTGCTGTAATGGGCTGATTGTATTGCACAAGTTCAGCTGTGTATGGTCAAAGCAATTTAGGTACTCTTGATGTGTAGCAGGGAGAGAAACAGCCCTCTGTGGTTTTGGAACGAGTGATGCTAATGTTCCAACACAGTTTGCATTGTGATGTCCTAGCTAGAAAGGCCCATGAGACTGGCAAGAGCAGGAACTTTGGAAACTAATGGTAGTCATATCAGCCTTGCAATAGAGGCCTCAGCTTTCCTTCTGAGAGTTATAGTTACTGCTTTGACAGCATTATGAGGACCCTTTTGATAATGAGGATGATGCAAAAGCATTTACTTTTAAATGTTTCTAAATATTTAGTACCCGAGTTGTTTTGCTTTTCCCCTTTTCCTTCTTTCTCCTCTAACATTAATTTCTCAAGTCTTCTTATGCCTTCCAGTATATAAGCTTCTTAGAGGGCCTCAGTCCTATAAAACTGCCATAGGAAGAGATAGGGCAGAGGAAGGGGTTTTTTGGGAAGAAGCCTAACTAGACATGATATTTTAGCAAGTGCCAGATATGCACATGGATAAAAACAATGACAGCTAAAGTAGTAGGAGAAGTTACAGGGATATTTAGGGAGCATAAGCAGAGCTGATTCAGACAGTTCAGTTGTTTCCATCTGCAGTCCCTGGGGAAGGTCTGAACACTGCACTTTGTCCTCAATCTGCAGTGCTGCATCACACAGGAAAGGTTGCCATCAGGATTAAGATCGAAGATATCTCTATGGCATCCCAGAGTTCCCTCTCCATGTTTGGGGGTTTTTGTTGGCACGAGGAGATGACAATTTTATATTTAACCAGAAATATATCCTTTGTCTTGTTCATCACCATGCCTGGTCTGTACAGTGGAGCCCTTAGCCAGTATCTCCCAGTTTGGCATAGTGGGGCACTGTGAACCAAGCTGAGGAGAAGGCTGTACTGAGCCTGGCAGGTCCAGGTTAAATGACTGCATGTGAACTCCTATTCTACATGAATCTACAGGGGAAGATCACTGGGATTTTTTCTCTCTCTTTTTTTTCAATGGCAGATAATACAAGGAAAGCCTGACGGAAAAGAAGACATCCTAAGGCATTCATGATGTTTGCAGCCACTAATGCGGCTGTGCATAAAGCACTTGGTGTTTTCCAAAAAAATAAAAAAAGTCCTTCTGATATGCAGTGTAATCTCCCTGAAATCCCTTAATTGAATCGCCTAAAGTCCTGAAGAGATAGTGAGAGAGAAAGAGAGAGAAAAGAGATACAGAGAGATTAAAGCAGCTTTTCTAGTTAGTCCAAGAGCAACCAAGTCTCCTTCTATATCTCTTTCTTCATCTATTCAAGGCCTCATTCACTTCCCGTGTGCCTCCCACTGACAGTATTGCTGCTCAAGCACACGATGCATGAATTGCCATAATGTTTTATTTTGTTATAATTGGTTTCTTTAAACCAAGGCTTTGACACCCACTGTCTCATGCTATTACCAAGGGCATTCTGACCTGCCTTCATGTAAATTGCAGCATCCAAAAGACATAGGGGTTTTTTTTCCTTTCTTCCCAATAGACAAGTAACATCTGTGTGAATTCACATTATTTCCTAATAGACAAAAATTGAACTAAAATGCAGTGTATATCAAGATAATAAATGACTCTTGTTAGAGGAAGTTACTGAATAGAGCTTGCTGAAGTACTCTCCATTCTCTCAGCGTGACATCTTTCTTTAGGGCAAACACTCTGAATGTTGTTATTATAAGGAGGCGTTATAACAAAGGTGCCCACAGTGTGGATGTAGTTCAGTGGGATGGAGAGCACTGTGCTGTTAGAGCTGGGATCTTTGTACACCACTCCTGTGCTGCTATTCATTACACCAGAGCAGAGTTATGCAGTGGGGATGTTGGTTTTGCACAGGCAGAAATGACACGCTTTCTGTGCATAGCTGGCTTTGGACAGAGGTCAGCTTTCAGGGAAAAAAACCAACAGGCTTATGCCTTATGCAAACCCTCTAATCTGCTAGGCAGGCATCTTCTTCAAACTCAGCAGACATTTCTGAGAGACTGTCTGGAGGGAAAAACGACAGGTAGTGGGGGTAGTAGGCAGGACTATTTAGACTGGCTTAGCAGCTGGAAGCCATTAGAATTTAGCAAGGTTTTCCTCCTTAGAGAAGTCTTTAAATAATTAAATTAGCAGCAGTCCTAGGGAAGTAAACAATCTAAAAACTTCCGTTTCCCTGACCTACCCTCCAGACTTAGGTCACTGGAGTGTCTGATAAGCTGCAGGCCTCTGGAGGGAGATACAGCCTGTGAAGACCTGGAGCTTTGCTGTTTGTAAACTTAGCCAGCCCTCTTGCACATTCCTCAGCCTGCTGCACTCCTACCTTTTCCCAGCCTTTGACTCTGCAGTAGTTAAGAATAAGTCCTGGTGGGACAGGTACAAGCAGATTAACTGGTCTGAAGAAAGGGTGAAGCAGCAATACCATCTACAGATGTAAAATTGCCCAGAATAAGGAAGGTCTCCTGCAGCTTCATGAGCTGCACACTGTCCATGAGCAGGTCAGGACTGTGCTGCTGGAAGTGGGCCCAGGCTGGTGCAGGAGTGAGCCAGAAGGTTGATGAACCTTACAGTTAACCCAGCTCCACATCCAAGCCAGCCCAAAACTCCACTGGGACCCACAAAGCCTTCATCCCCTCCTGTTTTCTGCACATTCTCAGAGCCTCCTCTCCCTTCTGTGAATGTGCAGCTTGTTTCCTTTCGATTTCCAAACACATCAAGATTTTGGGGTAGAGCTTGTAAGGAAACAGGGCTTTAACAGACACAGCCCTTCTCCTGAGTGAAATACAGACTGCATCTGAGACATGGTTTTTGAGAAGAAGGACAAAATATCACAGAAATAATTAAAATCTCAGACACTTTTCTATCTCCAGACTCATTGAGAAACCCTTTAATGTCACATTCTGTTACCAAGGCCAAAGTAATTGATGGTGCAATTGTGGATCCATTGTTTTTACATTAAGCCATTTCTACAGAGAGTTACTGCTGGCTCAGCTGACTACACAGATATATTTGCATTGAGCAAAAGTGTTCTGTTGCAAAACATGAAAATGCTCCATACATGTTACCAGGCAAGATGCATATCTCTCATGAGTATTATCAGATCAGGTTTGTATCAATCCATAGCTGAGATGTAGTGACATCGCCCCCAAAAACTTCTATGAACCCTCTGTGAAACTTCTACAAAACTCCACACTGCTCACACATTTTCTGCTCACAGGTGTTAATTCCATATCTATCCGTAACTTTGGCTGATTTAATTTCATTCAGATAAAAATGGTTTTTCCCAGGGAACCCCAGATGCTTTGACATTGGTCAGTACCAGATATCTATATCAGAAGAATAAGCTGTAGCTCCAAGCAACACATCAGGAGGACGGTACCAGAGTGTCACAACTTCAGAGGAGTATGTCTGTCTGGGGATGGACTGGGCACGAGCAAGGCCTGCAAGAAAAACCCCAACAAACCAACAAAAAATGCTGTGTTAGGACAGTCCTTCTACCTGCACAGTGCATAGATGATAGTAATTGGAAACAGGACTTTATTTCCATCTCTAAACACAAGTCATTTCAATGCAGCTTACAGGCAATTGACAAAGTGTTTCTGGAACATACCTGTGGGGCAGATCAAATCAAGTAATAGGCTGTGTTTTGCAGGGCTTTATCATTTGAGGCTGAAGCAGCTATCCCAAACCAATGCCAAGAAAGCTTTTTGGGTCACACATTGCTGTGGACTCTACTCATTACATTATTTTCTGAACAGAGAGGGGTTGATTCTTTGTTCTCTTGAAATAGTTTTACGTGGCAGTAATTGCTCTGACTTAAATGAGGTTAATCCCTGCACCTATCAGTATAAATACAAGAAAAGCTGGACTGACCACAGAAATAGTTTCCTGAAGTTCAAGGAAAGGTTATGCTTCTCTGCCTTAATTGGCTGTGGATACAGATCTATATGCATGCTACAGCTTTGGTCTGAGCAGATACACAGCTGTATCCAAAGTGTGACTCACCAAAGTCGGCTAATTTGAGCTCACCAAGGCAACTGATGAGCAAGTTCTGGGGTTTCAGATCACGGTGAAGAATGTGTTGTTGGTGGATGTAAGCCAGGCCACGCAAAAGCTGGAACATGAAGAGCTGCAAAAAGCCAACAAAAAAACTGAAATGATTTTGTGTGACTTTGCATTGATACATTAACTCTGAACTTCAGGAGAACCCTGGAACAAAGCAGAGACAAAGCAAGTAAGAAACCAGTAAAAATCCCAAAAATGAGTAGAGCTGGCTGAGGAGGAGAAAACTGTGGTGGGTTATGACTGCTCTACAGCTTTCTGAGGTTTTCAGGGTGGAATATTTGGCCAGGAGGGCAGTTTAACTGTGGTCTGTAAATGCACGTTTTGGAAATTTAAGTTTTCTTTAGAAATGGACTGTTGATTGCAGGAGCGAGGTCAGCTTGCCAAAACACAGCAAAACACAGAAGCTTTCAGAACAGCAGCTGTGTTGATTGCAGTGCTCAATACAAAGACACAAAGACACACAGCCAAACAAAATGAAAGCCTAAGGAGCTGAAGGTTTGCCCCCTTGAGCCAGATGGCACCAGCTGGCTGAATTCCATGGCTGCTGCACATGCCACCAGTGGAGCAGGGAACTGACTGGCCTGGCAATGGGAACTGTTGGCTTCAAGGTGGAGAAAACATGAGGACCTGATTTAAAAATCAGATACGATGAACGAAGCAAGCAAGCAAGAAGAAAACCAAGCAAGAAAGGAAGCCAAGAAACAAATATCTAAATCCCATCATTATGGTAGTCTAAATAAGCCTGGGGTAAAATAAATTGGGCTGAAACAAGGTATGAAGTTGGACAGTGGATAGAAACAAAACACAGCAAAAGTAATAAGACTTCACCAGAGAAAAGGTATTTTTCACCAGAGGCTGCCAGATACCTGAAGAGGAGGAAAAACAGTGACACCCATAGGTCATTTTTGTGCCAGAAAAGCATCCCTGTAACATTCTGCATACTTATATTCCATAGGAATCACTCAGAAAAAACAAACAGGATTTGCCAACAAAAATAAAGCAAGATAAATGACCCTCCTGAAGGAGCAGTAAATAATTTTGCAGTTCAGTTCCTGCTGACAGTGAGGATTCCACACAGGAAGGCAGAGCAGCTGGCTAGTGTTTACTCACAGAGATGCCAGTGAGTACATATTACAGCCATGTGCTCCATGTGCTTTACGAGCATGTCTGGTAGCAGAACCCTTGAGATCTGTGCCAAAACTACTACACTGCATCTCAGATGTATCAGAGCTTTAAGGATGTTTAAAATCTGAGGCCCCAAAAAACTTCATTAGAATTGGTGTTGCTTAACAACTATCTGGAAAAAAGATGTGAACAATGTGGCAACATTTGAAGATGACAGAAGTATTTAGATTAGTTGTGATAAGAAGTGACAGTGAGGAACTTCAGAGAGATCTGACAAAGCCAGATGAATAGGCAGTTTGATAAGCTACAAAGTTATTGTTGACAGCTGTAAGATAAATTAACTGAAGTTGCTCAGGAAAAGGACCCAGGCATTCACTGAGGACATCTGCACTGAAACCTTAAGCCAGCATGCAGCAGCAGTCCTGAAACTTCATTAAATGTGAAGATGCATACAAAGGAGAGCAGGAGACTGTTATAACATCAATCTATAAAGTAAGGGTACATGTTTGGCTGTGTTCAGATGCAGTCAACCAATCCCAAAAGCTATGAGAGAAATAAAAGGGACTTAAATGACTGCAAATATGAAGATAGTTCCAAATGAGAAGAGAGTGAGACGTGAGAGTTTTTAATTAGAGAGATGAATAATGTGTTGTAACAATAAGAGGATATAAATTTGAGTAGAGATAGGTTTCCTTGTCACAAGATGTCATTATTCACAAAAGCTGAATGTCTGTTTGGAGGCTCAGAAAATAGGAAGAGGGGCTAACTAAAAAAAGGCTTGGAGACTGGGAGGGAGCTTGATACATCACCAAAGGCAGATTTCCTCCAAAGTTTTTGTTATATATGGAACAAATAAATATTAATAAGTAATTTACAGTGACTACACATAGTGGAAAATATCTCTTCCTCATGCCTTAAGGGATACAAGTCATCTAAGGAACTCACCATAACATTGCACGAATGGAGTCCTCCAGGATGCTGGCCCATGTACTGTGCTAGATCTGTGTGCTAAATAAAAGAGAAGAACTTGAGGCAAAGCTTTTGCTGTGAAATGCCTCTACCAACAATGCCTTTTCTGTAGATGGAAAAATAAATATACAACTGCTACAAAGGTGCCTATTTCACCAGATGAACATCTGGTCTGATAAAGCACACAAACATGTGCTTTAGTTCTGGGTCACATCAGGGACCTGGCTGACCTGTTATCTCACCCAGCATTTATGACCTGAAGCTGCTGGTTAACAGAATTCATACTTGTGCCAGAACTAATCATAAAGCTACAATAAGAAGAATAGCTTCTGTATTTTCTTTATAATTTGGTTGACTATCCGCAAAAGCAAGAGAAGTAGCGAGATTCATGTGGAGAATTTTATTGGTATCCTGGTCTCCCCATGAGAGCAACTCACAGCTTGGTCATGGTAATCCACTGGGGTCAGTGCCAAATCTGACCCCAGCTGGGATGTGAGCTCATATCATTATTTCCTATCCTTACTGTGGCTCAAAACAGTACTTTTATTGTGTTGGCAAGACAGAAATGGAGGTAAATAATGTCTGCTACCCCAGTGGATACAAGACATGGAATTATTTTTGCATACAGCTGTCACATATACAGAAAGAAAAGAGTAAGGCTGTGTGGCTGGAAAGCAGGAGATCAAGAAGGAAAATCAATCATTGCACTAAAGCATTACGACTTGTTTCTTTGTAGATGTCTCATAGTGCAGTAAATTCATTCTGCAGTCACTTCCCAGTACTTCCCAGTACTAGCTCCACAGGAAGCCAGAAAAACATCAACTCACCATGTACTCAAAAACAAATGTTAGTGTCTCCTTGGTCTGGATAATGTCATGAAGCAGTACAATGTTGGCATGTTTCAAACACTTGAGAAGAGAAGCTGGGAAAACACAAAAGGAAGATCAACTTTATTGCTGCTGGAAGTGGAAGGAGATTGTGCACACAACAAGGCAGCAAAAATAAAAAACTGGGGAGTAATAGTCTAGACTTGGCAGTTCTGTAAGTGGCAGCTACTGAGCCTGACGGAGGATGGAACAGCTCCACAGAGAAGCAAGCATCAGTGCTCCAGGCTTGGCAGGAACCCATCCATCTCTCAGAGGCAGGATCTTGCCTCTGTCAGAAATAGCAGTTTGCAGTTCCCAGGTGTCAGCTTATAAGTTGACAAGTAATTTCTTCACTGTAAATGCTGAGAGGCAGGACCTGGGAGCTCCCAGAGCCAGAATGCAGCAGCCTCCAGCCTGTCACTGAGCTTCTCATCCTTCTCCCATCCACCTCCTGGAGTGTGCCCCCAGCAGGGCCCTTACAAGAGACTTCTGGGAAAATCTGAGACCCTATGAGTTTCCAGCTTCACAACAACAGAGCAAAAATCTGCAAAAATAAATCACTGTAGATATAAGCTAAATTCTGATTTTAGTTCTCTGCATGTTGGTCACGGTCTCTGGTTTAAAACTCTAAGAACAGAGATGATGAAGTGAATAGTAACTTGTTTGTATTTATAAAACTTAGGCAAGCTTCTCTTTCAGCCTAACTATCCAAAAGCACCATTGCAACTGTGTGTCCCTGCTCCTTAGGTCCTGCTGTGCCTTCGCCAAGCCTTGGCTCAATCAGGGTGTGGTGATGCAGGGGGCAGCATCTGGAAGAGTCTCTGGCCCCGTATAGACCACAGAGCAGTGATTTGCTAAAACAAAAGCTGCAGCATTCTGAGCCTTTTGGCTGTGCATTGGGTTTGCTATGTTAGAGCAGGCTCCAGCCAGCACACTCATGAAAGGAGCTTCTCAGCAGAGACTCTTCATGCAGGAACAGCGTGCACAGTTTAATCATTTGCTACCTTAGCAGTGAGACAATATAGCAGTAACTATGTACAGAGGAGGAATGTGGGGAAGAGGTGAAGCTGGGATTACTTTGCCTGTAGGTCGCTGGCACAACTGAAGAATCTGATCCAGCTGTTCACAGACAGGGAACACAAACTACACAGAGAGAAGCCCCAAAGCCCCAAAAAAGCAGATGTCCCTGACTCGAGATTTTAGTTCTGCTTCTGACATAGCAGAATAGCCTCAGAACTGTTCCAGAACCCACTTTTTGCTGCTGATTAAAACCAAATTAGTTTATTGTCAGACCACACAGTGCTACAATTTTCATTCAAATAAGGCATGAGCATACAATCTTGTTTCAGCTGAATTAGCTGCAGCACACAATACAGAGCATGGGCCAGCTGTGGGAGGCAGAGTTTTGGTCACAATTAAAAGTCGCTTTTTTGTTTTTCAAACAATCTGAAAAAGATATTTGAAGAGCTTCATGCTGGCAAAGCAAATTTATTCTGGATTAGCACTTTGCCTTTTGCGACCGTAACAATTTCACCTGGTCCTAAAAACCCTACTGCCAATGTCACACTTTATGACACAGCTGTGGCCCAAGCCCATGTCATTTCTGAGACTACTGAGCAGTAAGGGATGCCTGATTCAGCACAACTACTGGAAACAGCAGATTGCAAAGGAGTTCTTGCACAGAGCTTGGTGTTCCTGCAACTAAACTGCCTCTGCTACTGATACCAGTCCATTCAGCTGCCACCAGTATGTGCCCAGGGCACACCTAATGGACCTTAAACATGCTCCACACTGCACCTAATTGCCCATGAACCTAGTAGAGATACTCTGGCTAGAGGCCACCTGCTACAGAACAGCATAACCCGACTCTGTGATGCCTCAAAAATTCCATATGACCGGAGCTTTGCTCCAGAGGGGCAGCACAGAGGGTCCACAGTAAAATGGAGGATTCAGCGCCTGTGCCTCAATCAGGCTTCTGGGAACTGCTCCTCACTTTGTTGCTTCTACAACCCCCTGCTGGGGTGTCAGGTGCTACTGCCAAAACCGAGCTTTAAACGCATTTTGTCTCTGCGGGGCTTCCTGGGGTGAAGCGTCTCTTTGTCAGGGGAGCGCATTCCTCCCGGGTAGCAGAGAATGCGCCGCGTTAATAAATCTTGTGCTTTGTTTTTGCTACTGACTTACATTGTAAATTTGAGGTGTCAGATGCTGCAAAGCTCAACAGTACACAAAAGACCTACTTAAAGCAGACCCTTCATAGGAGCACCCTTGTTTTCTCCGATAATGAATGAAGTTAAGACTCTCAGCCTGTCCAGTAGAGCATGTTAAAGGGATGCTGATCTTTAGCGCATCATTAGTTCAATGCAGATAAAGCTTTTAAGGCTTATTTTACTGGTGGGCTACAAGTGTAAATGCAGAGCAAAAGCACCACAGCAAATGAGTGTATAGGAAACTCTAGCACAAGCAATTTTTTAAATAGGCATATTTAGGTGTGTCTCTGCTTTCACACAGAATTGGACTAAGGGCTTCGTAAACTTTCTCATCTTAATTACAGTTATAAACCTGGTGTGGATTCAGTGACCTCTCTCGCTATTCTGAGTTGACTGCTGAGAGTCCTTCTGTGCTACCGCTGCTCTGTGAAAGCTGGCACATCTGGTCCCTGACTCTCCACCCCCATGACAACATTAACCCTAGTTTCACAAGTGCAGTAAGATTTTAAAAAAACCATGTGTGTCATCCTACATTGCTAGCTTTCAGTAATACATTAATAAAACAGACTGGCACAACAGTTGTGTATTTCTGTGTATGGAAGAAAACAGAATATGGTCTTCTTGGGATTGTACAGCAGATGAAAATAGAAGCCTACGTCAGCCAGGTTTGTGAACTTAGTCTGTAGGGAAATTCAGATACTTTCAGTCAAAATCAAGCACTTGCACAAAAGCATTTCCTTCTCCGAGAAACTGAGAAATCTGCAGACATTTTGCCCAGTGCTCTACAAAGTCGACAGATAAGAATTTCTCACTGGACTGAAATGACAGATGTTATTAAACATCAGTATCTCTTTTCAGGCTGGGATCTGTGATGCTCTAGATATCAGCTAGGAAAGTGTCATGGTTGTAATAACAAGTCCACAACTGCCCAATGCAGCAGCGGCAAAAGCTGTGTAGTTATTAGAGGAAGTGAGAAAGCAACTGTGAAGGAGGCAGCAAGAAGAAGGTGCAAGAGGGCCCTGACACTGCCAGAAAGAACATGCTCTGGCTGCAGCTGCCACTTTCCTTATCACAGGCATGGATGCACCTGTCACAAGTGCATACACCAGAGATTCCTCCTCTGTCCATTGCATGCCTACCCAGCCTAGCATGAAAACATCCTCCAGGTGAGGATAAGGAAACAGAATTTTGGGAGAAGGACAGCTGGCACATTGAATAAGCAAGAAAGGACTGAGGGAGAGTCATGGAGCTTTTCCAAGATAAAACAAATGCTCTTCAAGAGTGATGTTTCTCTATGTCCTACCTTCCCGAATGGCTGTAAAGGGCACTCCCTCCTCTGCCTGCAGCTTGATCACTTTCAGTGCCACCAGCTGGCTGTTGATCCTGTCAGGTCACAGCAGAAGGTCACATGAAGCTTCTCAGTGCTTGGCATGGTAACACTAACAGTCTCTCAAGCAAACACCCAAGCAAAATTTCTAGGGCTTGCTGACCCACTAAACCCGAGGGAATTACAAACCTTCTCCATCTTGTGTTCATTAGCAGAGAGCTGAAGCCAGCCCACCTGCTAGAGAAGCACTGTGCTGCTCTCCAGGTATTGCTAGAGCGTGGCTTTGAGCAGTGGCCCCACTCTACCTTCTCACAGCTTTCCTGCCCCTGTGTGATGGCTGCAAGACCTCACGCCCAATTTTTCAATCATGCAGAGATTCCTCACTTCTAGGAAAACCTTTGCTCCCTCCCTGGTTCAGCCAGACAATCTCCTGGCACACTGCTGTGGATCAAGGCATCTTTGTGGTGCCTCCACGGCTGCAGTGGAGGAGTTCCCTGAAAAACTGGGATGGGGCTTTGCAAATATTCTGGTTAAAGGCGAAAATGGACTATTGATTTGCCTTTATCTGCCATAGGAGATGTTTTCAGCAAGCACTGGGAAGGCAGTATTGCTCACCTGCTGATCCCCTTGTACACAGTTGCACAGGATCCTTCACACAGCTTCTCCAGATGTACATAGGATGTGGCAGCTCCAAACAGGATGCCTTGTCTCTGCTTCATGAAGAAATTGGTACGTGTTTTAGATTGCTGGGTAGAACAAGAAGCTACTAGCACGTCATTCAGTAATTAAGGACTGATTCCTTGCTGGAATAACCACAGGCCCTTCAGATAGGATAAAATATCTTCTGTCTGGCCCTGTGGATGCTGCACCTCACCTATTTGAACCTCTCCACAATATCCTGCTCCTGGAAAGAATCAGTGTAACTCCAAGGTCACTGTGTCCTGTACCCCCAGCTCTGGAGAGTCTGGAGCTGCAGAGAGGGTAGAGAAAGGGATGCTCTGGTTACATCTAACAGCTGGCACAGGAAAAAGGCACAAACTGTGTCACTGGCAAACTACCATTCTACTGATGAGTTTCTTTTGTTTCTCTTCGACTGCAGTGGCTTTGAGCAATGCACATCATTTTCACCGATCTCTACCAGCCACAGATCTCCACTACTGTCTGTAAGGGGGGCAACTGTCTGTGTGTTCCTGGGTTAGTAAATGGTAGTGCTCACTCAGAACACACAAAGATAAAGCTGCCTTAACTGCAGAAGGCACTTCTACCAGCATCATTCTAAATGCATGTTATTCCTCCTTATCCTTAAATTATTCATCTCTCAATAACCTGTTACGGCAGGAACCAAAATCCAAATGCAGAAGTGAAATTTCAGGATGTTTACATTTATGTATTCTTCTCCTCCTTAATCCTTCACCCCCTCCCCTCCTTCCTCACCTCTGTATAATTTATACAGCCTGTTAATTTGGCCCATACAGCATAACAGTGCTGTACACTACACAACTATAAAAAAGGTAGCAGAGAATGGCAAGCAGGCTTCAAGCTTCCCCCAAGCAGCTATATTGAATGGATTATAATTTGGCAACACAGGATTTGCAATCCGTGGCATGCTGCCTCCTCCAGAACTGTAGGTTGTTGGCTGCCTCCTTGTTTTACAATCTCTCATTGGCAGAGAAGTCAATGGAGTGCAATCTTCTCTCCTTGCTCATCACATCAAAGGCATTTATTGTCATCTAAGGTACAGATTCCTGTTTCAGCAGCTTCACAAGCCTGAAGCTGCAAAGTTTGATGCTGTCTGGTTAGAAGCAATGCAGATATTAAATACAATGTGGTATTAAATACCTCTGCTGTAGTCACTGCTTCCATGTGCTGAAGGCCTTGAATTTGTTGGGAGCCCCTTCTCTCTGAGCAGCAGCTGCTGCATCCTGGTCTGACAGCACTTACACACAGCATGTCTCCCATGTTGTCCTGTTTAAATTAAACTGTATCTCTTTTTCTCTCCTTGCTCCTCCTCATCCCTCTGTGTCTGTAATAACAGCTCATATGACTCGCATGAGGTCTCTGCCTCAAACAGTCTCGTGATTTCTGCAGTTTTTCTTTGAAAGTCCAAACGCAGCCCTGGAGTAGCTCTATTGATTTCAGTTCCTTTGGTACATGCCCTCCAAAAAAAGCCAACATTTTTTCATACCTGAAGATGGAGAATTAATAAATCCAAACTTTCTGCTTGTACACATTTCTTTCAGTTAAGCAACTCTCAGTGTAGTAAGTTGGATAATGAAGGGAGAGGTTTCATACAAGAACAAGCCTTGACTTCCCTCCCTGCCTGTAGCAGTTCTAGGCTTCAGACTTCAGCCTCTAGGCTCTCAGGTGAGCTTTCTGAGCACTGTGGCTGAGCTGTGCTTTCTGCAGGAGCTGTACATTGACTGTCCTTGCTTTGGCATCTATGTCAGTATGAGGACCTGTCTGTCCCTGCTGGATTACCTAAGGGATGTGATGTGCTGTAGCTGATAGAAAACAGTCTTGTCCATATGTCAGAAAAAACAGAGCAAACTGATTAATCCTGCCCACTGTAGAGTGGAGAACACACAGTGGATTTGCCCTGGATGTGGACCAAGTCCTCCTCTTTCAGTCCTGCATGAGCAGAACTCACTGTGCAGCTTCCTACGACTAACACCCAACCCACACCCAGAAAGTGGCAAGGGCTGAGGGAGCAGACATTGTCCTGTGGTATTTTTATGCTGACCCATCAGGTCCTTCAGCTCTCATTTGAATGCATTACGTGAAATCTACCCTTTGCTTCACTGTTTTGATGTCCAAGAATAACACCCTTTCCTTGAGCAAGAGGATTTCTTTAAAGCAAAAAAGTCTTGGGCATGCAGGAACAATTTCTGTGTCTTGTTGCCACCAAACCACCCAGTCTTTGCATGGCAAGAGGGAGCTAACATACGTAGAAGGCTTGGTTTCCTTCACATGACTTTCTTTTGCACTCCTCTTAGCCATAATTTGCTAAATAGCTATCATCATGGACTTTGGTCTTCCCTTTATTTCCCAAGTATTCTCTGAGCCACCAGGAAACAGCAGTAATTTAGATGTGCTGCCCAGGCGTGAGAAAGGTTACCTAGATGCAACAAAGCAACAAACTGGTTATGTAGTCTTTTATTCCGGAAAACAGAATAATATAATTATTAGACCAAATAATATTCGCATTTTAAAAGAATGGAAAGATAAATGCACAAAAAGTGGACAATATAAAAATATACATGTAAATTCGTATGAAGATTGTAAATTTTAATCTTGTGTACTTTTTGTGTCAGGGAGTAGAGGGGAAATACTGTCACAAAGAGAAGTAATCCAACTTTTGCCAGGTAGGCAGAGCTGATAAATGAAGAAATCATGCTTATAGCTGGTGATTGTTGGTATTGAAAAAAAAATATGGAGTAATCATTCCAGTTAGTGGAGGAAACACTCTAATAGAAATGTTTAATAGCTATCCTTAGAAAATGTAAGAATTTATAAAGGAAAGCCTATACCTGTCTTGGAACCATGATTTTTGAATTACAGTTTCAGGCAACATAAAAAATAGTCGACTAAGAGGTGACATAACATTAAAAGTACATTTTACAAAACTTGTTCAAATAGAAACACATATATATACCCACATAGGGATGGATGTATATATAGTGTGTGTGGGTGTACACACACAGGTGTATATACATATTGTGTATATACACATATTGGTGTATTTATGTGTATATATTTTGTATTCTGTGAAATCTCTGCGTGTAGAAAATCACAGACGTGTGTGCGTCACACGCACAAACACGTGCAGGCACCAGCACGCACGTGCACCTGAGGCATCGCATCTATTCACAGCAGGCTGGTCCTGAGGGGAGGCTGTGCATTGGGCCCTGCGGAAGCTGTGGCGCAGGCCCGCTCCCGGTTAAAGCGGCGGCTGGTGGGCGGGTTTGCGGGGCAGGAGGGGCCGGGTGGGCGCTGCCGCTGCCACCGATCCCGCGTGGACCGGCCCCGGGCTCCTTGTTTGCGCCTCGAGTACTTCCTGACGCACACGCAGGTGTCGCTCCCGTCTCTGCCTGTTTTGTCCCAGGCAGGGACCCGTCGGCGCTCTCGCGGCGCTGGCCCCGCCCCCTGCACGTCCCGCGCCCCCGCGTGAGTCAGCCGGGCGCCGGGCGGCACCGGGGACACGGGACAGGCCCTGCGCCGCCTCCGGCTGCACCTGGGGACTTCGGGAGTGGCTGGAGAGCAGCTCTGACAGAGCCTGGGTGTCCAGCTCTGATCGCGCTGTGATGAGCTGGTACAGCAGAGATATCGAGGTGTATTTCTGTAGGGTCTGTAAGGTCTCCTCCCTCTTGGTGGAAAGAGACTCCCGAACTGTAACTGACATGCCCTTCATCTCCTTCCACTTGCGTTCAAAAGTCCTGTCCCTTTGCGTGACTTGCTTGCTCAGGCGTAAATGCAGTTAGTCTTTTGGAGTGTATTGAGTGGTGCTCAATACTCACTGTGGCTGCAGTATCCTGTACAGGTGACACAGTGCGCTGTCACTGTCACAGACCTCCTCTTCCAGAACGAAGATACTTTGGTGAGGCACCGGGGAGCAGCCGGAGTGGTCGTAGATGATCTGTAGTTAATCACTGCAGTTGTAGGGCAGCCGCTTACGTAAACTAGCTGTACTTACCATTTCCACTTTCTGCAGAGCGAACTGTCTTCAGAAGGTGAAGCACATGAGAATGTGCTAAATTAAGGTGTAATTTCAAAAGAAAAATGCAGAAGAGCATTTAGAATTTTTTGAGTCTCTTATGAGTGTGGTAAATTTTAAATTTTTAATTGCATGCTGTAGCAAATAATTTTCAGCTGTGTTGGTTTTGTTTCCCTGACTGTATTTTGCTATTGTCCTGCATTCGCTGGAACTGGCATTAAAAGCTTTGCCCCCTCATCCAAAGGGATTGCTACAGTCTTTCAGTAGCCAGTTGTTTTGGTTTGTTCTGAGCAGATCTTAGTCACACAATATTAAAAGCAGTGGTTAGTGCTGACCAAAACACAAGGGCTTTCTTAACTGGTCACACATTGTATGTAAGCCACAGTTGCCACCAGTAAATAAATGATGTTGACAACTCTGTTTTGAATGAGGAAGCTTGGAGATCACCTCTTCAGAACCTGAGTAGGTAATTCTGTATAACAAACATGCAGTCTTGGTCCTGCAAGTTATTGCTGAATGTGATGCAACAAATTTATTAAAAATGTGTTTGGAAATATGTAAGTAAACACGTGTGAAAGCTGTAGAAATATTTGCAGTGTTTATTGACATAGCAGGTAAATAATCACATGGGGCTCGTGGGAGTCCTGGTGTTTCTCAGGTCGGGGGCATAGCAGCTGTTGAGCATTGAATGTAAGGTTACCTTCCTACCTGTGGTGCTCCCTTAAGAATGGTCAGTGAAGAGCACTGAGATAATGATAATGAGAGCAGTGTTTGCTCCACACCATCCCCAGCCATGGCAGTTGTTATGATGTGGTAGCGTTTGATTTCTGGAGAATGAGCCTTTAACTTTGTAAGTGGAGAGTATGACATCAGTGTCATGCCAGTGACCATCTGTCTGTAGCACAAATCCATTTCATAATTGGCACTCCTTGCTGCTTTCCACTTGCAGTGTTGAAAGAAAAATGTAGCCAGTAAAAGTAAGGGCAAAGCAGTGAAGGTGCTGGTATCACACTGAGCTTCCATGCAGGAGTGTTGTTTTGTGCCTGGATGTTCACCTCCATGAATGCTAAATCTAATAACAATTCAGGTAATGGTAATGGAAAGGAAATAATGTAGCTGTAATGTGAGAACAAGCAAGGAAAATGACACGTTTCTGTTGGGAGGAAGAAACATTCTATTACATTTATTTTACTTAGTGTGTAGCCGTGGCAAAGCTACTTGTATTTTGCATGAGCTGTGAAATGGGAATAATGTTGGGCTGTCCTAGGAGTGAATGAAAACTTGAAGTGAACTTGAAAGTGATTTCAAAGATGTCTCATACGTGGAAAGAAAACAGTTTGGCTTTCGTTTTCCCTTATATGCATAAATGCTTGGTAATGCAACCCTCAGTGTGAGCTTATGTAAAGAAAAGAAAATCTATCACTGCCATCATATCATGCTCTTAATTTCTAGTTTGCCACTGTTGCAGCTTTCTTACTTAATAATTATGTAAATAATTTTTCAATTTGTCCTTGAAGGGAGATGTACCTGGTTTTAACTTTGTTTTGTTACACTCAGAAGGTTTTATGACAAGTACAGTAATTTTGTTTTGCAGTTGGGACTCATGAAAATGAAAAAAATTCTTAGAGTCCTTAAAAAAGTTCATAAATCTTGGAAGTCAAGAATTTAAGCCTCAGTTCCTTAACCTTAAATATCTGTATGCAATGTAAATGGTATATTTGTTGATACTTCAATTACTCTGTCAAAGTGTTCATCTCTTTGATTCAGTGACCCACTGAGTCTTTTTATTTGAAGCTAGAGGCCTTCACAAAGGAGAGGTGCCAGCATTTTCAAGAGGATGAATTGTAGGGTTAGGTGGTTTTGAGTAGGCCGAAGAAAACCCTGAATGTGCTTGCTCTGAGCAAGAACACATCAGGAAATTATGGTTCCAAAAATGTGCTTCCATTTTCCTTTGATGTTTCATCCACACCTCTGCTACTGAAGCATTGCATGACAGTTCCCTTCTATTTGTGAGCCTTCCTTTGTTAATATTTTAAAGGTTAACTTTTACAATTGTAAGTGGTTGTTTCTTTTGTAGTTGAGGAAGGAGAGGCTGTCTCGAAAGCAGTATCTTTCTGGTAATAAGTGTATATTTGTGTTCCTAGAAAGCATGCTCTGTTTTTTGGGTTTTTGTAGAGCAGGGTGCATATGACTTACCACAATACCATGTTATCAGATCTTTGTCTTTTGAGGTCTGTTCTTTACCAGCTGTGAAGCCCAAATCACTCTTCTTGGGGTCCTCTGTCTGAAAGAATGGAATTGTTTGGATGCTGTTTCTGTAAATGAAGGTCTCCTTGGTAATTCATTATTGAGAACACCCCAGTGAAAAATGTTGGAGGGTTTGTTAGTTATTTTAATTATTTATTGACTTGATGATTACTGTTTCCAAGTGTGCATTGAAACTTCTGTATGAGAGTTACAGGTCTGAATATATTTTGTCTCTTGTGTTCATGACTGGCCATATTTTTTTTCTGTTTTCTGTATGCAAAAGCTTCAGACTACTTATTCTGGGTCTTAAGACTTTAACTAACTAATTTCTTTTTTGATTTTATTACAGTGGATATCAGACAGCAACTATAATAAAGCAACAGTTCTAAAGCATTTATATGTGAAATTTCATTTGAATAAATGTGATTATACACATGCATTAATTTAACTAAAATTTGTAATACTTCATATAGTAAGGCAGTAGGAATCACAGTTCTTTTAATACTAAAAAGAAGCCAAACAGATCATAAGAAACAAAGATTAACTGTAGCTTTTTTTTATTCCGAGAAAAGTAATATAAAGGTATCTTCATGAGGATGGAAAGGTGTAAGGGTGAACTTGTAAAATTCAAAATCTGAGAGGATGAAATTGCAGCTGGAGCAGCCGCGTTTTTCCCTTTGCCTTCCATGGTTATCTCCGTAGGCACTCTGTTACCAGTTTGCATGAAGAAATGTTTTGAACTCTGCTCTCTGCATTTCAGCCAGGCAGAATTGCACCTTCTAATGGTGATGTGTGCTTTGCTTCAGGAATGAAGTTACAAATTCAGCTCCTGATCATTTTATGCTCATGCAAATCTGTTCACCTTAAATTTAGCTGAGTATTGAATTCTGTCTTATGACTGAAAATGAATCAGTTTGGTGTTTCTTGAGTGGTATAATGAGAATTGTATAGAGAGATTGATGTAAATTTCTGCCTTTGAACGAGGTTTTGTTCATTCTCTCCTTACAATAGACCCATTGTGAGCTGAGTAGTTAGGACAAGTCTGGCTGTTTGGCTTCTCTCTGCCAACTCAGTGTGAGTGAACTAAATATAAATACTTGAACCATCCTAGCAGTGTGGAAGTGTTTATTTATTGAATGCAGGAGCTTTTAAAACTTTGGGGTTTTTTGGGTTTCTGTTGTTACTGTTTTATGTTATTCACTAATAAATCGCTGGGGTTTATGTTTTGCAGTTTGTGAAAATTATATTGTTCCTTTTGAAAGAGGAACAATTTGGTGGGGATGGAGTGCTGCCACTGACAGATGGACTCACAGGAAAGAAGGTGAGAATGAGCAGCTAGGTGAAACCACAGAGGCTCCCTGAAATAGGCCAGCTCATGATATTCCTGCAAAATTAAGTGATATCAGCATACTTTTAATGTAACTTGTCTTAAAACTTACACTAAAGGGAAGATAATTAACTTAGCTTCAGCTTCACTTGTGTCTGGAACATTAAAGTTGCTGCAACAGCAACTTCTTTTTTAAGTTGATCGTTGTGATTTGTGGAGCCGTAGCCACAGGCTGCAGACTTGAAAGTGACATTGCCCAGTGAACAGTAGATCCTGTCTGGTACCTGCACCTGTGGATTCTGATTATGGATCAGTAGCCCTGCAGTAGACTTTTCTTGCACTGAGATATTTGATAGAGGTCAGATGTTTCTGTCACAAATCCTGTTATGTGAATGTCCAAATTTGTTTTACACTGTTTCCTGAAATCTTTTAAGTGGATAAAAATGCAAGTGTCAGGTGTTGTACAGTATGTTGATGAAAACTCTCAATATTGTCATTTTGTGTTCTTTGGAGTGCTTTGCCCATCTGTGTAAAATCTGTATTTTTTATCCTAGGTGAAATATCCTTATTTTTAAGCCTTTTTTTTCCCCTTTGCATATATATTACTTGATTGGTTCCTTTTTAATTTACTTCTATTCTAAACACAAGTCCTATGTATTTGAAATGCAGGGTGGACTCTGCATTTTAAATCTGTGTTTGCTTTATGGAATAAACTATTTACTTGAATTTTAGAGGAGTTCTAGACAGTCACCTTTTAAATTTTTTTATTTCCTTCTGTTTTGTAGAAAAATAAAGGTGTTTGGGATGGGCAGAGGAGCTAAGAGAGATAATTTGACTTGTTAGCTGTTCTTAATTTGAATGTTTCAGAGGCAGATTGTATAAAGATGTTCATCCTGTGCACCACAATTAACAACACACGTAGTTTAACGAGTCCATAGTCTGCTGGAATAGGGCTGCTTGCGTGAGTTTGCCTGCAGTGTGGTGTATCAGAATAGCTTTTCTGGGTTTCACACAGGTTTGGAGTACATTTTATTCCTTGTGCCTTTTCTTCTAGACAAAGATGGTAATTCTATCAAAGCTTTTCTTGCTGTCTTAGGATATTTAATTCCACAAGTTCATGTCAAGCTGCAAGAACTGATTTATGCAGGGAGTGAGTGACTTGACTATTGTCAAATAAGGAACTAAACCTATTTTCTCCTTTCTGAGTATATAACAGTTTAGTCTATATAAAGTTCTAGGGAAATTTAAGCATGACTCTTAATTTAACTTCAAATCTAGTCTTAATTTAAGCCAGTCTATATTGATGCTTAACATAACTTTTTGTATTTAAATCAAGGGATTTTGCAAATTGTTAAAACTGTGGGCTTGTCAAAATCCTGAGGAATTTCTTTGTGCTGGGTTGGAGAATTTGCTGACTGAGCATTCAAGGCACAGTGTGCTGAAGTGTTAAACCAGTGTTGGATAGTTCCAGTCACTCCTGCAAGCCTTGGCACTTGCACACTATTTCAGGATTTTTTTTTTTTCAGGGTTCAGTTGATTTGAATAACTGGCTCATTTGGATCTGAGACACCATTAAGAATTTACAAAAAAGGGAAAAAACCCAAACAATCAAAACCTTGTTTTTATCTCTAGAGGTAGAAATGAAAGTGTATAAAGGATGAGCTCTTACAGGTGTAATGTTTTAAACACACTATTGATGGGAGCAATTGGAACACGCTAAAGAACAAATGGGAGAAAAGCTTATGGTTTCAAACAGAGGACACTTGCTTTTTCATTTAAATAGCATTTATTTTACAATTTGATAATAGTAATTTAAATATGTTGGCTTGAAATTAAAACTAATATCTGAACTACTAAGCCCTTCCACACAGGCATTACTGAGCCACGGAAGACTGCATCCTGATTGTGTTCCAATTTCATCCAATCTTTGTAGCTCAGAAGAGGCAGAAGGAGCCAAAGAGAGAGGCCTGGTCTATGTTTGGAAGGCTGGTTCCTGCTCTGTAACTCCAGAAAGGCTTCCAGGCCTCAGTGGAAAGACAGTGTTACAGGCAGCCCTTGGAAGCCATCATGGGTTACTTCTAACAGAAGGTAATAAACACCCTAATTGTTACAATCTTCAGTTATTGTCAAGTTTTTTTTCTTTTAGAAGCGATATTAGATCTGTGTTTGGAAAGATGAGGGCTGTACTTTGTGCTATTCATACACATTTGTATGTCCTTAGTATGTTCTTAAATTAGAAAGGACCAATGAATGCACTTAACTCACTTGACTTGAGTATAATAGAATTCTTAGCAGAAAAGCATTACTTATTGTTAACAGGACATGCATGCACAAGGTAACATTAATGTGAGGTATAGAATTTAGCAGCAAATGCAGAGAGCAACAAGCAGCCTTCTTATATCAATAGCTGTAGTTTTGCTGAGCCTGGAGTAAGTTAGGAATTCATATCTGTTTGTCTGAAGCAGTCTCCTTATTTTTTGTTGGTTTAACAATTGGTTTTACACTCATACTAGGGTTTGTTTTTCTTTTTTTCCCCCTCCCAGGTGGAGAAGTCTACAGTTTTGGAAAGCTGCCCTGGAGATCAGGACCTGAGGAATGTGTTAACAGTCCTATCTTAGAAAACACTTTGCTTGGGCATCGTATTATTACGGTGGCTGCCGGCAGCTTCCATAATGGAGCCGTGACGGAGAGTGGTGTGGTGTACATGTGGGGGGACAATTCTGCTGGCCAGTGTGCAGCTGCCAATCAGCCGTGTGTGCCAGAGCCCCAGCTCGTCAGTATTTGTGATTCTGAGACCAGCCCTCTGCTATCAGTGCGGATCTTGCAACTGGCATGTGGAGAGGAGCACACGCTGGCACTGTCCCTGAGCAGAGAGATATGGGCCTGGGGCAGTGGCTGCCAGCTCGGCCTCATAACAACAACTTTCCCAGTGACAAAGCCACAGAAGGTGGAGCACCTGGCAGGACGTGTTGTGCTCCAGATTGCTTGTGGAGCCTACCACAGCCTGGCTCTGGTACAATGTCTCCCTGTGCAGGAAATGAAGCCTATCCCAGAGAGATGCAATCACTGCAGTCAGCCTCTCATTACCATGACAGACAAGGAAGATCATGTCATCATCTCAGATAGTCACTGCTGCCCACTGGGTGTAGCACTGTCTGATAACCAGCCAGAAAACCAGGTTTTCTGTCCGTCATCAGACGCCTCTGAAGGCAAAAGTGTAACAGCTGGCCAGAGTGAGGAGTGTCAGAAAGCACCTGTGGAACAGCATAGGCCTGTTGGTTTAGAATCTGATGGACCAAGTGGCCTTTCCAGCAGCGATGGACGGGAAGACAGTGCAATTTCTAGCTCGGGAAATACTCTGTTCTCGGACAAAAAAGAAGTGAAAGAGTACTTAATTGGTTTGTCAGAGAGCTCATTAAATGAGAGCCTGAATGAGAACATCTGTACAGAGCCTGAACAGGTTGGTGCCGAATCACTAGCTCTTAATTTGCTGTAACTTTCTCTTGCATATGTGACAATACTACTCTTTTTACAAATTAAGAACTTACTTTAATATAGCTATGGTGTTTTCATAGTTTCCAAGTGGCTTTTTCACTGATGGTTCACAACTTTTAAGTGGAAGATTTTTTTGTCCTCCATTGTTGTTCATTTGTGAGCAGCCTTGACAGTGCTTTAGTCTCTCCTCATCATGGGCTGCAGTAGCAGAACCACATAAGCAATTCCCATGCTCTGCTTCCTGATGGGTTTCCATTTGTGTGGGGCAGTAAGAGTCAGTGAATCTTGAGGTAAAGGTTTCATCTCTGTACCTGGAACAAATTCCTCACAAATCTATCTAATTTCTCAATCAGTTAAAAATTCTGGATTGCAAATTGCTAAAAGATTTGACCAAAAGGTTTCTAATGTTAATAATGTATGGGTGGCGTAAACTTATAAAAAAGGATAGGAGATGTGTAAGTACTACTCTGTGTGGTGTGGCAAATGATTCAACAACACTGTTCTGATGCTATAGCAGAACAGTCAAGTGCTTACCTCTTACTAAGCATCAGAAAATGCTCAACATGATGGTTCAAGAGCTGCTTATGGCTCCCTGACAAAATACTAATTTCGGGTTTTTAGAGAGGGGTAAAAAAAAAAGGAAATGTAATTAGGGACAAAGGGAAGAAGATAGAGCCCAAAAGTTACTAGACAGAAAACTAATCCAGAATCTCACAGCACAGTCTGGCAGTCCTTACCTAACTGCTGTCCTGTGAGGAGCCCTGCTGCTCTGTGGCCTCATTTGCAAAACTGACAGTGGAATTCTGAACATTTCTTTGGTCTTTTCAAGTGTTGTGCAGACATAAATTTATTTATTTTTTTAATAGTTGCAGTAAGACATTCTCCACAGTGGTTCTGGGAAATAAATCTCACAATACCTAAAAAATAGTTGATTTTTGTTGCTGCCTCTGATGACAACAAAACCCCTGTAGTTTCAAAATCTGTCCAGTAACTTGGTAGTTCAGCAAGTTATGCTTTCTTGCTCTGGGGAAAACTTCCTTTAGAGAAATTAATGTTGTGTAAATACATTTGCTCTTTCTTTTGCTTTTTGCTGTTATGAATATGCATTCTAGCAGCTGTGGGCTCCTCAGACTCCTGCAAGAGCTCTAGTGTTGGGAAATGACTGAAATACGTAGTTTCATGGTCCCTTTCTCAATTCCTTGTTTCCTGGCATATTTCCAGAGCACTGTTATCAGTGCACAGTTTCAGGAATCAAGACTGGGATTGATTCGCTCAATCTTCCGCAATTGACGTACACGTGAAGAGCAGAGATGAGGTCTAATGTAGTGTTTCAGCATTAGTAAAATCCTTCCTTTTTCTTTGCTTTCCTACACAAATGAAGTTTTCTTTGCTGTATTGCTAGGTATGGCTTTTACAAATAGGATAAAGTAAATAGAACCAATCCCAGTCCTTTAACCTAAGCTTTAAAGAAGTCAGATTGTTTTTATTTTGGCAGAATAAAATGAGCTGTAAAACTTGTAATAATACCATTTTGCACTGTGTAGTACATGGGATAGTGGGACTTTGCTGTCTTTGTTTTAATGTGCCAATTATTTGTCAGAGATAATTTTGGGCATTGTTTCTTATTTGGTGGGTCAGCTGATGGCTGTTATAGGTAATGGTGTGCTGGAACCAGTAATTGCCTTCAGTCAGTTTGTCCCTCCTGTGCCTTGATTAAGCTTTATATGGATACAATAATGGTGTAAGGGGACACAGCCCAGACTGGTTTTAAGATAGGCCTTGCAAAATCAATCTGTGAATGGCTGTTTACCTTTTACCATATTGAAGAGAGAACTTGTCTCTCTGAAAATACAGCATGCTCACTGATGCACTATCATTGGTGGCAAAGAAATTGGTAATAAGCTTAAAATTGTATCCCTTTTTATATTTATTTGCAAAGATCCTTCTTTTGTTGGTATTTAAAACCCCCCAGACTTACAGTCCCTTACGAATGAGCTACAAGACAGGTGCAACAGACAAACCCAGTCCATTTAGAAATGGTGCTTGGTGCTACCATTAAAAAAACTGTACTGAGCAATAGATGTACACCTAAGCATAAAAAGCTTAGATAATTCACATTATATACAGTTAAAATACATCTATAATTTACAGTAAACATTTATAATAAACATTATATGGTGTTCAGTCCAGCCCATGGAGTGAATAGTGAATGTGTGTCATCATCCTACTGTTCTGTGCTGTCTGCCCTGATAGTTCCCAATTTCCCTTTGGTTTTAGCCATCTCAAGAGGAACAACTCAGTGCTTGTATCCCTGGCCCTCCGGGCAGCAGCTCATCCACCCTGAACAGCCTGGTGGCCTCGTGTGCCTCTGCAGTTGGGGTGAGAGTCGCTGCCACCTACGAGGCTGGAGCTTTGTCCCTGAAGAAAGTCATGAACTTCTATGGCACAGCTCCCAGTGAGCCGGGCTCTCAGTCGGGCAGCAGGTCCCCGGGGCCCGAAGCGCTGAAGGACAGTCGGGAAGAGCAGGTCAGGCTGGAATCCATGCAGGGGAAGAAGAGTTCCAGTCTAGTAGATATTAGAGAAGAGGAATCTGAAGGAGGGAGTCGAAGGCTTTCCCTGCCTGGCTTGTTATCACAAGGTAAACAAGCATGCTGGGGAAAAAGCACTGGAAAACTTGTAACAACGTAGAGGTTTGTAAGTGAATAAAACCCCCAAATATTTATTAAACACAATATCTAATGATCCTTCAAAGGTGCATATGAATTCTAAACAATATCTTAGGACTTGAAAGCAGTGGAGAGAGTGAAGACTAGCAGATAGTGCGTGCTAAGAAAACCAAAAACGTTGGGTTTACAAATGGTCTTTCTTCTTAAATTAAGGTAAAGTGAGCACATTGGAGGAGTCATATTGCCAAATGATGCTGAGGAGTCTTTCATGTTGGTGTTGTGAATGATAAAAATCTGTGTGGTCCGTAATCTGCACTGCAGATTACAGAGAGGTGGTTTTGAGCCAGGGACCTATAAGTATTCCAGTTCCTACTGCTGGACTTCAAAGTTAATGACCTTCTTCCCTCACTGATTTTAGTGCTGTTAATTGCTCTGAAGGTGTATATGGTTTAGTTCTATATTGATCTTGGATTTGAGGGGAGTTGTAGGAAGTATTGAAGTCTTCTGTTCATTGCAAGGATATATTTTCTTTCAAAACACTTTATTTATGTTTGTTTTGGTTCATTTGCTTCATTATAACTACATGGTTCTCATATGTCTGCTATCCTTTAGCAGCTGGTAAAAACTACTTGACATCTATCTGGTTTTAGTACCTGTGTTAGTTCTTTGTATCCATAACCTATTGTCTTACCTGTCAACCTTTGTTCTCAGGCTTGAATTAAAACTGCTTTAAACACTTTTGATCACTTGCTATTAAGTAGTGTTGTTGCTGTGTACTCACAATCTGAGTGATACCTTTACCAGAAGATCAGAAATTTTTCTAATTCTTGGCCTCTGCTCAGTTTCCCCAAGGCTCCTACGAAAGGTAGGACGAGCAAAAATGAGGACTGTGGCTCTGACTCCAACCTACAGTGGTGAAGCTGATGCTCTTTTGCCCTCTCTAAGGACAGAGGTGTGGAGCTGGGGGAAAGGCAAGGAAGGACAGCTAGGGCACGGTGATGTTCTGCCAAGGTGAGATTTCTTTGATAATTTTTTTTTATCCAGTAGATTGCTGGAAAATTTTGAGTATTGAACTGTCTCAGCTTCTCAAATTTAAACATCTGCCATGCATTGTGTTCTTGTTCTTTTAAGTGCTGTGACCTAAGTTTCTCCAAGTAACATGTTTTATGCTGTATTTTACGAGCATCAATCAATTACAATTTTTCCCCTTGTAATCAGTAACAGTTTTGGGGATATTTTGACTTTGTCCAAATTGAGATGAGGTCTATCATCAACTTTTGCCCTTCCTGACCATTTTGACTAATCTAGTTTATTGCTAGAAGGTTCCATATATCTCTGTTTTTTTCTAATTTGTTTTGGGGAAGAAAATAAAACCTCAAGTGTTTTTGCTTTAACAGTACCTCTGATAATATTTTTTTCTTTTTCCCCACCTTCTGCCCCTCTTCCCTCACCTTATGGGTTCTGGGGATTGACAGGCTTCAGCCACTGTGTGTGAAAAGCCTTGATGGTAAGGAAGTGATTCACCTCTCTGCTGGTGGCCATCATTCCTTAGCACTCACTGCCAAATCCCAGGTACAAGTGATTGTTACCATTTATTGTTTATATCTGACATAATTATCATGTTTGGTCTTTTCTAGTTTTTAGTTTCTTTTGCTTCTAAACTTTTGTTCCATTTGCGGGAGGCAGCATGGAAATAGTGTGGAATCTAAATTCTATTTCTGCCCAAGTTCTGCATGCACCATCAACATTATGTTTAAAGATTGCTGTGACTTGATCTGGTGCATTCCATTTCTGAATGTGAGAAGACAATCTGAGAATGTAGGAAGGCGGTGAAAATTAAGGAAATGCTTCTTGGTACATGAATCCTATAGCCTTGACTTGTGTGTTTGCACACTTGACGTGTTGTACTACCACAGTTCAGTATGTTTCCATGTATATAAATGTACATTCTGATGTTCAACACTGCTTCTTGCAGGTGTATTCCTGGGGCAGCAATATCTCTGGCCAGCTTGGTCACTTGAGCTCCCCAACAACCGTCCCTCGTCTCACAAAGGTACTGTATTTTCTGTGGTTTTCTTCTTTCAGTTTAGGGTCTCTTCTTGCACAAGTGAGTGCAGAGTAGTTTCTGAGAATGACCTGTTCATGGATCTGTATGCTACTTAGTAATAGAGCCCTTGATTTTTTTTTTTTTTTTGGCTTATGCTGTGAAATGATGTTTAGATGAGGTGAAAATCTACCCAAGAAATCATTTACACAGACTTCTGCTGGTTTTTACCACAGTCAAGTTCTAGAACTGAGAAATGTGACTGGTTGTATCTTCCTATCAGGTTTCACTTTTACCTTATGTTCGGTTTCTCTGATATTGGTGTTGCAGTGTTGAAACTTCTCAATGCTTCAGAACTCTGTTTCTATTCTAAACAATTGTTTCTAACGTTTTTAGCTTGGCTGGACCACAGCCACATTTGTTGTTCGTTTCTGTATTTCCAGAGCTTTGCAGAGTTTTGGCAGTGGGTTTTCTCTTTGTTTTGAACTTTTCACCACATTGTGTGAATAGCAAAGTAACAATTTTTGAGTTAGACCACAGCCTTTCCCATGTTTTCTGGTGCTTATCTTAATGGAAAACTAGCTGCATCATTTTCCTGCTTAGCCCTTATGCAAATTAATGTACAGCAGATTAACTGTCTCCCAAGTTTATAGAGATTTCCCAGTTAGATGTAGAAGGGAGAATAGTGTTCCAGTTTTAATCAAGCTCACTTGATGCCCGTTTAAAAATAAAACTGATTTGTAACTGAAAGGCAAAAAATCAGCCATTAGTATATGGAAAGAGAGAGTTTTTAGTATATGTGCAAGGAGTTTATTTGTTATGAGACACTGAAGTTGAAAAATTGGCTGGTTACTGCAATAGTTTATCTTGGCAGGTGTATTACATATGAGTGTGACTAGAAGAGTTATGTACTTTTCTCTCCTTCCAGCTTTGCATAATGGTTTTTAATGTCTTCCTTCCTCCTGAATTTTAGGTGTGCGGTGATGGTATTTGGACTACAGCAGCAGGATTAGATTATTCTCTCTTCTTAGCAGATGAGAAAGACTTCCAACCTGGATTATATTACTGTGGCCAGGAGACATCAACAGAAAACAATCTGAATGAAAATAGCTGTACTAAGAGTCCAGTTTTGTTAGTAGCTTGTAGTAAGGTGAGTGTTATTTCCTTTACGTCAGTACAGGTCATACTGGTACTCTTAGGAAACAGTACAGTGCTGGTGGCTTAATGAGCCTTAAGGGTGTCAAGCCACATGGTTGGTTCCTGGTAGTCAAATGAGGAGCACATTGGATGGAGGGCAGAGAGGAGGCTGAGTACTGTTCTCTCCCCTGCCTGTTTCTTGGGCTTCCCTCCTGTTTGAGGGTCAAGGAGGTGTTAATCCACTTCCTTCTGTCTGTGCATGCTGCAGAAATGCACTCTTTTATTGTGCTCTGTTTCACCAGTCTTTGTGTTCAGTCTTCACTGCTGTTGCTCTTCCCTTTCTTGTCTCTCAGCTGGCTGAGGCCACTGGCTGCTCTGTTCTGTTACTCCATTCCAGTATTCTGCCTCTTGTTTGTGACTGGGCAGAGGGTCCCTGTGAGTTCTGCACCATCTCCTTCCCTACCCCTCCCTTTCACATGACTGCAAAGAGGGGTCAGAGCCAAAACGTGCATTTGTGTTAATGGGAGACAGGAGGTGCCCCTACAATTTTTTTTTCATGAAGCTGAATCTTATCTGTGCCTTGAGGCTGGTATGAGGTAGGGGTGTGAGCTCTGACTGCATGTCCTCTTCCAAGTTCTTTGTGTATGGTTTCAGACCAACATGAATTTAAGGTAACAAAAAGAATTGTGAGAGTAGAGAGTGTCTCTGCATTAGCTCCTCTGGGTATCACTGCTATTTGCCTAAATTGAGCAGAGTAGTGGTTTGGGAAGTGTTTTGAGGAGGGACAGATTTAGACACTGGGTCTCTGTGCATGCAGATGCATACACTCCTGTATTCCTTCTGTAAGATTGTTGCTAGCCATTCCCTTCTCTTCAAGGGTGACTGGAAGGCTCTTGCATATGAGGACTGGTTGCCTGTTGAACTTTGGCTCAGTGTTTCAAGGGAATCCTCTCTTTAGCAATCAAGGAAATAAAAGTCGAGCTCAGACTCTGAATTACTCTATGGCATTGCATGGGAGCCAAAATTAGTGAGGAACCACAGTGCATCAGTGGCACTTCTGCTGACCTCAGAGAAGAATTTTGTTTTGAACTATTGTGGAAAGCAAGTACTACTGTTAGTAATATTGCAGTATCGATAAACTGGTCTCTTATCAATAAATTGACATATTCTAGGTCCAGGAAGGACCTGTGCAGAGCACAGTCATGGTTCTAATAAAGGCTTGTTATTCTCTCTTTGTATTTAATAGGAGAAATGTATGATACAACGATGCTATTTAAAAACATGGTTGATACAAGCATATTGCAGTTCTAAAGTGACTGAACTTAAGGTCATTATCTCTTAAACATAGAATGGTTGTATGAGCCACCTTAAAATTTATTGTCTTGTGGCTCTGTCAGAGTCAGGAAAGTGACCAGTAGGGGCTGTAAATATTCTTCAACTTTTGTCATTCTTGTATTAAGCCAATATTGAATGGGTTGTTTGTCGCTGAAGGTAATTAATGCTTACAGTCACTTAGTGCTCTTCAAAATATGCTTTATTTGCATTACTCTGTTTTTAAATTGGAGTGTAAAAAGAAAAACATTAAAGCTGCTGTTTTTTCTTTTCTCTTTTTCATCTTTCAGATAGGGTACATAAGCAATGTGATAGCTGGTGGTGACAACTGTCTGGCCTTAGTAGACAAAAACGTAATGGGATACATTGCCAGTTTGCATGAGTTGGCTGCTACTGAGAGAAGGTTTTATTTCAAACTGAGTGAGATCAAATCTCAGGTTCTCAGACCTCTTTTAGGTTTAGGTAAGACCTTCTTGTAATGTTTTCCTTGGTACTGTTTCCCTTACATTCCATAACAAATTTCTGTTATGCAAAATTTAAAAGTAATAATATGTTTTTGAGATAAAACAGCAATCTTGCTTTCTCCACTGTTTAAACAAAGAGGGGAAAGACAGTTGCATTTTGACAGTGTGCATTCTGTTAATATTTGCACTTTCCTGATGGTTTCACCTGAAATACCTTCATTATTTGAGCTGTATTTAATCCAAAACTGTTGAATTTCTGATTCTGGATAATGTAGCCATGAGGTGAAAGTGCTGATAAAACATCTAAAGAGCACCATGTTGAGATTCTCTCTGTTGATGGATGCTGCTCTTTCATAAGGTAAGCTAAATTGCTTTCTGGTCTGTTACAGATAATTTGGGCAATGCAAATACAATCCAGTTGTTGCAGGAAATGGCAAGCAGGTTCAGCAAGCTGTGCTATCTCATTGGTCAACACGGAGCTTCTTTAACTAGCTTTCTTCATGGAGTAAAAGAAGCCAGGAGCTTGGCCATCCTGAAGCATTCCAGTCTCTTTTTGGATAGTTACACTGAGCAAGTATCCAATTCCCTCCCATCTTGAGTCTCTGCAGGCTTAATCTACTGACTGCATCAAGCCCTGAGTTAAGGGAAAGTAGGTCATAAGGAAAGCTGTGTAATTGTTGTATTGTTGTGATTTAGAAATGTATGGAGAGTTTTACACAAATGGATTAATTTTGTGGTGAGATGTTTTTCCAAGTCTTCACCAGTGGAGCACATGAACAGCAGCACCTTCCTTTGTGTAAAGCTCTGGGTACAGACTCTGCCTTGGTTGCTGCCTATAAGCCTAAATACTCCTCACTTATTAAGGATCTTGTAGTATAATGTGATAGACTTACCATTACTAGGCTGCTAATTAAAGCTGCCTTTGGGAGGTTATTGAGGTTACAAAATGCTTTCTCAATAGTCATTAACTAAAGATTGTCTTCCAGAAAAAATTGCTTCTGCCTCATACCTACTAAACAGCTGGCATTACACCTGTCGCCCAAAAGCTGGAGCTGCTTTAGTACTCGGAATTGTCTGGATTTTCCTGGTTATTGTTTTATTGGCTTAATCCTGTTGGGAGAGAAGATCTATGCAGTCAACCTGTTTTTGGTCTTTCCTGTCAGTAACTTCTAGTTTCTGGACAATTTTATGTAAACGTGACAGAAGTCTCATCATACTTAATACTTACACTTTTTTGTGAAAAATAATGGCTTAACAGAGAGTTTAAAAGTGTCATATCTGAATGTACCTTGGTTACCAAATATCTGAAAATGTCTAAGGAAACAAAATTTTGAGAGTATCAGTTTCAGTTGTTATGTAGCAGTTGTTGATTTTGTTATGCAGTAGCAGTTTGAATGGACAACTGGTTGCACTTTTTTTGAACACAGGCACAACTGACAACATTTTTGCTAGGTCAGTGACAAACTTATGTTGTATCACCCTAAAAGAAGCTTCCATCTCTGTTTATAATGTAGATTGTATAGATAATTCTAAATATGTGTTTTCTTACTTAGTCTTCAACTTGAATTTTTCTTGTAACCTGGATTTTCAAAATTGATTTTCATTACTCAGAATAGAAGGTTTTAATTTCTTCTTCCTCAGAGACTGAGGAAGATCTCTATTCTCACTACTGCTTATCTTCTGCTCTCCCCCTTTGCTCCCTGTTGCTTACATATTTCTGTGTGTATGGCATCAGAAACTCAGCGTTATGCCATGAGCATCTTTCAAGGATCAGTCAGGCAACACAAGTATCATCTGTTAAATGGGCTGAGCAGAGACCTCTTTCCTTGGAGAAAGGTGGTTTTGTTTTGTTGGTTTTTTTTTTTTAATAGTGATGGGGAGAAGTCATAGATTAAATGTTGAATAGCAGAAAAAGAGAAAATTCCTCTCTTGAAAATTCCATCTTGACTATAATTAGAAGCAAGCAGTACTAAATAGTTGAAACAGGTGGTTTATTCTGTACATGCCCAAATCTGAGAGAAACAAAAATAAAGTAAGCCCTCTGCATTGTGGTAATGGCAGCAGAAATGTGTAGCAATGCATGTTCAGTGCTCCATGTGGGAGGTGAATGCCAGGTGTTCAGTAACACTGAGTGTTGCTCAAGTACTATATAACTTGTGTAGTAAAAGATGTTACAGATGTCATTGTAAACTCTTGGACATTTCAACAGATGCTACTTTCAGGGATGTTTTCATTTTGTAACTGAAGATCTTTTTCTTCCCTGTTTTAGGTATTGTACTTCAGTAACAAACTTCCTTGTAATGGGAGGATTTATGCTCCTTGCAAAGCCAGCAATGTAAGCAAACATTTACCATTTTTTTGGAAATTTTTACCAATTAGCAAAGAACTGTAAAGAATGGAGAGTGTATGTGTGTAATAATGACCATGACTTGGTCTCAGCATACTTGAGTAGACTAATTCTTTTACCTTCAGATAAAGTTACCTCCTCTTAACTGTGATAAAAATTTAGGTTAAAATTCTTCTGAGTTCAGTTAGTTCATCTTGAAGGTGGAGAAAGGAGGAAAAAAGCTTGTTATTGGAAATTCCTTTGAAGAAACAGAGTTCAGGTAATGATTTTTGTGAAAGCTTTAGATAAATGAGGTTAAATGTTCATTATTATTCAGTGTTAGTGTTTATTCCTTCAAATGTTGCTGTCAAGAAAATACCAAAGAGAATTAGCTACAATGGATAATGTGAACTCATTTTCATTTGAATTCTTCAAGTATATGGAAGTGCTTTAAAATGATGCAAAAGTAACATTTCTGCATGTGTCTCTTCTCTGCCTCTCAAAGTTTCTTTGCTCTATTTCAGGCATAGATGCTGTAAATGTGAGGAAGGAATTGTGTTTTAAGGCCTGAGACAGTACAGTTGAGGGTTCTAGATCATAAAGCTTTTTTCTCATTTCTGTAGTATTTTTGCCTAGGAAATAAAGTAATGATGCTGGATCTCTCACCCTAGTGCTTTGAAGAAGTTGTTGTACTGAGGGTAATTTTTAACTGGTCTGTGGAATTGCTGCCTTTCCTTCACAAATTCTGTAATCTGGGAGTAAATCCATTAATGTTTACGGAGCGCTTTGAATGCAGTGTAAATGATGGTATTGGAAGTTCTTGGAAACGCAGGTACCTAGTATGAAGAATATTCTGTGCTTGAGGAGAGTGCCACAGTCTAAATACAGAATCCCCCTGCAGAGAGACCCTGAGAACCTTTTTTCATTGGTCAGGATTTTTAGGGTGACTTAGAGGAAATCTTGGTTCACGTATAAGCTTGTTTATAATTCATACTGAAATCGCCCATGCTGAATTCATCACATCCGTTATCACTGTTGGGTGTCTCAGCTTCTCCTACTGCAACCAGGGACTCATTAGGTAAATAACACTTCAGGGAAGAGATGTTGTGCAAGTTTTGTCCTGCTCCTTGCAAAGGAAAGTTAAGAATCTTTGCTGCTAATTATGAATTTCCCCCCACTCCTTCCCTGAGGGGCACTGTCTTAAGTAAATGGTTAATGGTGTCAGCCCATCTTTTATGGATGTTCTGCAGCATGAATGCATTAGATGTAGTCCTGGCTTTCCTTTTAATAAAGAAATCCTGGGTTTGTGTGCTAATGTACTGTCTTCAGAATAATTTCCCTCTTCTCCTCTGAACTAGATTAGTTCTCCCTCTTGGAAATCAGACTGAGGATTGAACAGATTTCCTGCCTTTCTCTGAGGTAGGATGTAATTTTCGTAGTTAGGGGAAGAACTGCTCAGTTGCCTTGAACAACAGCAGGGAGAAGAAATTATGTCAGTATATTTAGGGAAGTGCACTAGAGCAAAGTTAAGATTCCTTCAGGCCTTCTTGTAAAAATCAACAGTGTTAGAAACATACTACTCTAAAAACAATGGGGAAGTCTGTCCACCTGTTTGATCTTTATTAATCATGTGGTAAAGAGGAAAAAGGCAATTGGTTACTCTCCAAGTGAGCAATATAGTCAGCTTCCTTCAGCCAGTTTGATGACTGAGCATATGAAATTAGAAGTAAGAAACAAGTTTTGTGTTGCAGTTTTAACTACATGTCTTTACTGCTGTATTTCCTCAAACTAAATTGTGAATAGATGAGTGAGCAGCATGCATTTGCCCTTAATAATTTTTATTGCTTTATGATACTCCAAAATGGGGCAATCTGGGCTCATTTACATAAAACGTCACTAATGTCTTTCTTCTTCTCTTCTCTCTGTTTCCCAATGGTCCCATCATTTAGAGACTTCTTGAGTAAAAACCAGGAGCTGTTACAGAAATTGTCTGACAAGAATGAGGAAAACCTCCAGCTAGTGGAAGTTTTGAATGCTCTGTTTTTCATGCCATTCGGACGACTTCATAATTACGCCAGAACTTTGCTAAAGCTTGCCACGTGTTTTGAAGTGGTAAGATGGCTTTTCTATCCATAGTTCAGTAAATAAACACATGAAACTTAGAGCTTGGAAGTAACTGTGTGAAGCAAATACCAGGTAATTAGGAACAGTTAATTCCTCAGAGGAGCTGCTTCAAACTTGTATTTGCTGCAGGGAAGATCTTGTAGATTTATTTGCATAATCTTACACCACTTGCACAGATCATGTGACAGGTAAAAAACTAATGTTACCCTGCCAGAGGTTGGTTGTGTGCCTGAGTGGTTAATTGCAAATATATTGTTTTGATGTTTGCCTGTTGCTTTTCAGTTTCATTTGGCATCATTGCAGTAGCTACCCCTGGCTGTAATACTCTACTAAAAACACTACATATATATTAGGTAGACTTTTACCACCTGTTTAGATGTATATAATTGCTTTGTTTTGAAATAAAATATGACTAAACTGCAACAGTAACTACTTGTACATTTAGCCCAATATAGTAATATAGAATATTGTTCCTGCAATTATGAACTCTACTTCTGGTACAACTTGTTGAGCTGCAAGAAAGTAGATCATGTAATTGTGTATTAATCATTCTCCTTGTAACATTCAGGGACCTTTTTGTGATTTTTAAAAACTATCAGCAGAACATGTGACCAAGAAAATAACTTTGTCTACTCTGTTTATTGCCCAGACCAGCTGTCATGCTCTTAGTGCTGGTTTAGTAAAATGAGCAGTTGTACTGCAGCTTGGTTGCTGGTGTTGGTGCAGGGTTCAGAAACACTGTCAGCTCTGTCTTGCCTTGTGCCCTACAGGCATCTCCAGAGTACCAGAAGCTGCAGGATTCTAGTTCATGTTACGAGAGCCTTGCTGTCCATCTTAGCAGAAAAATGAAAGAAGCAGAGTACACCCTTGGCTTCTGGAAGACCTTTCCTGGAAAAATGACGGTATGGTGACGATTGTCAGTCCATTAGCAGCTTGAATCTCTTGCTCTTAGTGTCTGTGTCTATTACTGATGCTGCTGTCCCAGTTGCACTTGCTGTTTTTCCTAGCTGGTGTTGCTGTAGTACTCTTTACTTCAGAAAGTCTGGGGCTTTACTATGAAAGACTAAAGCACCCACCTTAAATCACAACCAGTGAGCAGTGGGATTGTGTCATTTTGCCTTTGCCCCCCCATAGGACTCCTTGCGGAAGCCGGAGCGGCGTTTGATCTGTGAAAGCAGCAATCGCGGTTTGTCCCTTCAGCATGCGGGAAGGTTCTCTGTGAACTGGTTCATCCTCTTCAATGATGCTCTGGTGCATGCTCAGGTGAGCAGCTTGCAGCCAGCAACAAAAGCTTCTCTCTGCTTCAAACAACCTTAGATATTTTTCATACAGTGCGGTTTTTGCGTTGTAAAAATAAATCTGAAATTATGTGTCTTTTTAGCATTTGATTGAGTTGCCCTGTGGCTGGCATGGTTTCTGTTGGCTATTTCTCAAAGCAAAGTGGTGGAAAGAGTCCCTCATGTTCAGTTTTTCCTAGTTCTGAAACAAAGGGAAAAAAGAAACCATTTGGAAAAAAAATGGGGTGGGTTTAATGGATCAGTAAGTGGTGATGTTTCCCTTCTCTTTTCCTACAGTTCTCAACACACCACATCTTTCCCTTGTCCACACTGTGGGTAGAAGCTCTTTCAGAAGAAGCTGGTAATGTGTGAGTATTCTTGCTTGTGATGCTGAAATAATGTGATATTTTGGGAGAGAAGATGAGCATTTTGTAACCAATTATTGTGGACTTGGAGTTGAATACAGTGATGGCAGCCATGTCTCCCCTTTTTTCTTGTTTCAGAAAATGTAATTCTATGTCTTAAAAAAAGTTGTGTAAACATCAGAAAGAATAAGGTTGTCGAGAGGGAAGCAAGTGTTCTTTGCTGCTGCTTCTTTTTATTGTGAACTTAAAGGGAATGCTAGCTGGGGTAGGGAAGAGAAGATACAATATCAGTGCTCTAAGAAACCTTGGGGTTTCGGGTTGGAATTTCACAGATTAAAATACTTTTCCCCCATGTAGGAACGGGTTGAAGATTACAACACCCGAAGAACAATTTGTTCTTGTTTCTTCAACACCACAGGAGAAGGTGGGCATTTCTACAAATTTGACACGGTTTCAGTGGTACAAATGAGGCTTTTTCCCCTACTGTGAAAGCAATCTGGGAGAAGGATTGCCTGAGTATTCCCCAAGAATGCAGTCTTCCTGCAGCTGAGTGTGCAGGCTGGCTGCACACGGTGCCTGAGTGCAGCAGTGTTGCAGTGCACAGCGCTGTGCTGAGCAGTGCCAGGGACATGGCTGTGCTTGCTGTGAGGGTGAGAGTCGGTGCAAAGACAGCTGTTGGCTACATTCTGTGATGAACCCCTTTCTGTTTCAGACCAAGTGGCTGAGGGCAATAAGCCAGGCAGTGGATCAGGCCCTTAGAGGGACTTCTGACATGATTCTCTATGGAGCTGCTGGGAACGTGCCAAGACAGGAACCTCCTATTTCTCGCAGTGCCAAATACACCTTCTACAAGGACCCTCGGTTCAAGGATGCTGTTTATGATGGGAGGTGGCTTTCAGGAAAACCCCATGGAAGGTAAAAGCATTGGAATGGAGCTGTTGAAACCAAAATGAAGTGGTTGCTGTAACAATAAGTGGGCTCACTTACAGAAAGTATTTGGAAAGTGCAAAGTGAACTGATTATCTTATATATTTGCATGGGTTTGTATTTTTCTGCAGAGGGATCCTAAAATGGGCAGATGGACGAATGTACTCCGGGACTTTCCGAGCTGGGCTGGAGGATGGGTAAGATATTCTAACTACTTGTGGAGCAGGCAAGAAATACCTTTTGTTGTAGGAGAAAAACAACAAAACTGTTTTAATTAAAGGTTTTGCACTGAATCTTACTGACCTTTCTTACAACATAGTGATGCATCTTCTCTAATGTTTTCTTGCTATATTTCTGGTAGAGCAAAGATTTAGTAATTTAGCAAAGAGACAAAATCTTGAATTGAGACTTCAGGGTTTGGGTGAAAACCAATGAGAGTATGTGATCTTGATGATGAAGATAACTAGTACAGAGGAGACTGAAAGTAGGCTGAATGGAAGGTCTGAACATTATCATGTTATCTGATGAAAAAAATAAACCACTTGAAAATAACTTAATGTGTTACACAGCTTTGAATTAATCTGTGGACTTCATTGCTAAGAATCTGCTTAGAGCACTGTTGAAGCTGAGAGATTAATTTATTTCCAAAGGCATTTTTTAAGTGTCTTGTTAGCAGACATGTCTGTACTGGGCAGGATAAAAATGTATGAGGAGTCCTGTTGGCTTCCAGATATATTTTCAAAATACTGGGTTGGAGGGGAAATTGAAATGAGGTCTGACTGCAGACAACTTTTTAAAATTCCTCTTGGCTATTGGTATTATGTCAAACTATAAAACAAGATTAGAGTTTGGGTCATTTGTAACTAAGTGTAACTAATCCTGGAGATTTTTAGGGTTTTTGGAGATAGAAATACTGCAAACAAGTCCCAGCCAGAAATAATTGGATTAGTATTTAGCTGTAATTGCTGAAATTATTAAATGTGTATACTTGTATTTCAACATGCATGTTATAGTCATACCACTTAACAGCAATGTCGTGTTGGGTGGACATGCTCTCAGGAGAACGTTCAGAACTGGATTTTGATCTCCTCAGGAGATTAAAATCAATAAATACCAGTTGTGTATCTCATTCTTTTCAGGCATACTGAAATTGTGAATAATTCCTTATCACTGAGCATAATTGGAAGCTAGCATCTTTCAAAAAAATCTTTTCTGTAGCAATACATGTATTACCCTGGAATAGAGTGTGCTTGAATTATCAAGAGCTGAAGAAAACAGTAAAGGTAGAAATAGTCTTAAGATTTGAAAAGACTCATGGCCTGAGAAAAATGTTGCATTGTGGTTGTGAGAACAGTATGGACTAAATTGACCTAGTGATGCTGGAATTCTTGCTTTCTCTTATAAAAAATACCATCAGTTAGAGATGCACAAAAATGAGAGAGAGCATTCTGATTTTGGAACAGCTCTGTGATGTGTATCTGCTCTCTTAATGAACTGTATTGGTGTTACAGCTGCTTGTGTTCCATCTCTGCACTGGCAGGTATGGTGAATACAGAGTGCCTAACAAAGCACTGAATAAAGAGGACCATTATGTGGGATACTGGAAGGAAGGCAAAATGTGTGGGCATGGAGTGTACAGGTAACTTGTGGCACTTGTGTTGCTGTCACTGCATGGCTGTGACCAAGCCTCTGTGTGTACATTACATCCTTACACTGCAGACTTGTGGTTGTAGTTAGTGTGGCTTATTTTCTGCTTTGCTCCCAGTGCAGCTTGTTATATACAAGCTGTTATATATAATATATATATATATAATATTATATTATAGTTATATATACACTGTTATATATAATAACAGTGGTCTGTTATTAACTTCTGCTCTAATGTTGCTGCCACCGTGCAGTAAGAGAGGATTCTTTATTCTGAGAGATAAATATGACCTCCAGTGGCCTTGCTTGTTAGGGAGAGCATAGCTTTAAAACAACAAAGCATCCAAAGACTTGCATTAAAGGATCACTTTTATCCCAGACATACTTTAACCGTAGTTGCTGCTTGGTGTGGTTGTAATGCAATTCCTAGAAGGAAAAAGAGAGCGTTTATCTGTTTGGGGGAAGCACCCAACAAAACAAAATCACTCAAAAACTCCCAAAGCAGCCCCCCAGCAGAGCAGTAGGTGATAGGACTCTCACTTGTTCTTGTGTTGTTGTTGCTGTTGCAGCTACGCTACCGGTGAGGTGTACGAGGGGTGTTTCCAGGATAACATGCGGCACGGGCACGGGCTGCTGCGCAGTGGGAAGCTCACCTCTTCTTCTCCCAGCATGTTCATTGGACAGTGGATAATGGACAAGAAGAGTGGTTATGGAGTTTTTGATGATATCACAAGGTATCACAAATCTTAAAACTTGGGTTTGACATGCAGTTGCAAAAGGAGTAGGAAAGGATTTGATTTGTTAGTGCCAGTAATAGTGCATGTCTCTTTTTTTCTTCTTTATTCCTGGGCTTTCTGGGTCGATGGTATAAAGAAATGTGTCTAGGAACTTCTTTTTGGTGCTGCTTCTGAAGTGAATGGTGGAGGGATTGCACTGTTTTTTTTCTGTCTTGCCTTTCTGTCCTACTCCTGCCTAAAAACTAGCTCTGAATATGGTGTCTTATTGAGGTGTTGTGCATGTGTTGAAAGTGTTATGGATTCCTTCATCTCAGGCCTATGAGACTGGGATGTTCAGTGGCAGATAATGGTGCTCATGAATTTCAGCTCATGCTCAGGTTTTCCATTGGCTTATTCTGACAATGCAGTGGAGGGAAGATGCTTCCTCTCAAGGCAGATTATTGAAATGATGGTCTCAGAGACTTGTACTAAATATGTGCAGTAAATGAACCCTGAGCACACATCAATATGGTCTGTCTTTCAGTCACCAGTTCATTGGTTGTTTTTTTGGAAAGAGCTTTTGGTGAAAACCCAAGGAACTGTTGTTGGTTTAACTGGATGCCCACTTCAAAAGCCAAGCAGGCAAAGTCTGGAGTGTGAAGGGGGGGGATGTTTTTCTAAAACAGAGCTGTTGTACCATCTCTAGGTATTTCCTGATGTCAGTTTTGCATCTAGTCTTGCTCAGGGGTGGTGGTTGTTCTTAAACTGTCGTGCCAAGATGTCTCTGCATACTTTCTTTAGTAATTTATTTACCTAGGACAAAGAGATATCAGTTTTTCTTGCAAATCCTTTCACTTCCAGAATCTCTAAATGCAGTGTTAGTGAGGAGGAGTGAAGGAGGAATGTGGCATTTGCTTTTCACTCCAGAGCTCCTCAAACATGAGCTGCCCTGATGTAGTTTTGTTTCTGGTCTCAGGGGGGTAATCTGTGTATCTTTGTGTCCTCAGGATTTGTTTTCTGGACTTACTCTGCAGCCCAGACAAACAAGCAATAGCTGCAGACACTCTTTATTGCCTGCTGTCATTGTTGCAAAACAATTATTTGAACAAGTGGGACTTTGAGTTTCCATCCCAGCAACTGAGCATGTGGAATCTCTCTCCAAGGGGCTTCACCCAGCAGAGGCCCCTGTGGCTGGCAGGATGAATCACCAGACAAACTCCTGCCACCTTATGGGGCCACTCAGCTGGGACAGACCCCTGAGCTTAGTTAATGGCTGGGTTTAATCTCTTTACTATAAACACAGTTTTTCCTGTGTTTCAAGGAAAATGCTTGGTAACAAGCAGAATTGTATCAAATCAATTGCTAGTTTCCTTCTAAAAGCAGGAAAAAAGGCCTTGACAAGGTAATTTTTTATTAATTGCATGGTGGAAACATAACATTCTCTTTCAGAACAGCTGGAAAAATAGGTTGTTTCAAAATATTTGGGACTTGCAGTAAGTTTTGGACAGCTCTAGCCTGACATCTGTGCACTTATATACAGAAAAAAATATTTTAAATAGTCTGAAAGAAGCTGATGTTTATTTCTAAACAATCTTTAATCGTCTGGTAAATATTTTAATATCATGACCTTTGTTAGGCTGTTACACAGAAACTTTCTACAATATGAAGTGTTTCTTTACAATATTTGCTTTCAAAAATATAATGTATGACTTTTTAGGTTTCCCTCCTGCTCCTGAAGAACAGCTTGGTTTATTTTTATTTTTTGTTCTCTTCAGTTTGAGTGACCTGACTTTATGTAAAAGAAATAAAAAACTTTGGCAAAACAAAAACTGCTCAGGTTTCTTGGGGTGTGCACTGGGCTTAACAGGGCTTCAGCACAGCTTGAGCTCATCAGTTTGCTTGGATATGGCCAATTTGAAATGTGAATTAGGAAAGAAAATTCACTCTAATATATTTGTATCAAAAAGAGTCTGTATTTCTGTGGAGCTGGTGCAACCAACCTGATAGACTGAAGGCAAGTGCTCTATGACTCTTCTGATGATTTCTGTAATGGTCAAATGTGGCTGTAAAGCCAAAGAAAGACTAAACTACTGTTTAGACTCTGTTTTTCCTACTTCTTTTTTCTTCAGAGGAGAAAAGTACATGGGAATGTGGCAAGATGATCTTTGCCAAGGCAATGGTGTTGTGGTTACTCAGTTTGGACTGTATTATGAAGGAGCCTTCAGCACCAACAAAATGATGGTGAGTTGGACACTGACCTTGGCAGCTTTCTGAGGCAGACGAGTGTGTGTCAGGCTGTGGACACCTTCTGTTCTTCTAATCTTTTACTGTCCATGTTTTAGAATTGTCTTTATCATCCCTGCTCTGTTTTACCTAGGACTACTTCAGAAAGAGCTTAAAAATTACCATTTGCTAAGAATTAATAGCAGGTTTTCTAAAGCACATCTTCAGATCTGTGGTCTGGCCTTCTGTTACAATTACCACTCTATGTTCTTTGATTCTTTTTGTAGGGGACTGGAATTCTGCTTTCTGAGGATGATACAGTCTATGAGGGGGAATTTTCAGATAACTGGACTCTGAGTGGAAAGGTCAGTATTACAGCTGTCACTTGTAAACTGTTTTGATCTAAGAAAATAAAAAGGTTGTAATTTGGTTCCCAATGGATTTTAGTTAATTTTTTAAGTTATCTTTTGTCAAGGGAACACTGACCTTGCCAAATGGAGATTATATTGAAGGTCTCTTCAGTGGAGAGTGGGGATCTGGAATAAAAATCACAGGAACCTACTTCAAACCTAGTTTGTATGAGAATGAGAAGGACAAGCCTAAAGCACTGTGAGTATTGAATAATAAATAATTTCTCATATGGTGCAGTAATACTTAGGAACAGAACGATTTGTCTTTTTTCAAAGACCAGTCAAAAATACTTCTTCCAAAGAAACAGTGAGGTTTTGAAAACATTTTTCCTCTTTCTTGCTGTTCAGGAAATAAAATAAGATAAACATATTTTTATAGTTATTCATGCTTTAATTACTATTTGAATATGCAAATAGTGGCATGAAATTACAGGACAGCTGATGTGCTGCTACTGTGCGGTAGCAGTCTCAAATTTTTTTTTGTTTGGAACTGACTGATAGAACCTGAGTTCACAGCTGCTGCTGACTTTAGAGCTCCTGAGAAACTCTGAGTTCCATTAGAGCAGTTAAGTTAATCACAGACTTCTCTGCCTTCTCTTCTTGTTAGCAACTTAATGAATTTTGTCATTTAATACTGCCAGAGGGGATCTATTTGGAGAGAATTGACTAGATCCTCCACATCTTCCAACAGTGTGTAAGAAAATAGAAGGGTGCTGATTTGCAAAAGAGCATTTTAATACCTTGGCAAAGATCACTTTGAAAAGTATCCATAAAGCCTTCTGTATAGCAGATGCATTAGGGCAATTTGCTTAATTATTTATTGGGGAAAAAACCCCAAAACATGTTTAAGGTATAACTGATTTATCTTTCAGTAGAAGAAATCCAAATAAAAAGTTGATGGCGAGATGTTGGTGTGTGGTAGCACCATGTAAAGGTTTAGCAATTGCTGTATGGGATTCAGTATCTTGGAAGCATGCTTTGAAATTTCAGATTAAAATGGGAAACACAGCTCTAATATTTTTGCATAGATTACTTCTCAGTTGGCTTCCTGAAGCTTTCAGTGGTAATTTCTTTTGACATTGCTGACACCTACAACAGTGTGCAAGTTAAGCAGGGCCTCCCTGCTGAACTGAACACTTGCAGCCTTCGCAGCTGTCTGCTTTTTACCCCAGTAGGGAGTCTATGAATAAATGTATGTACATATTTTTGAGGATTGCTTGTGAAATAAGGGTTTCATCTACACTCTTCTGACTCTCTTCAAGTTGAAAATCTTCTGGTATAATTTCTGAAAAGGCTTAGAGCCTACTCTTTCTGCTTTGTGAAACTGGCAGCATGGGGAAATACCTGTGTTGCTAGTTCTCATCTCAAATGTGCTGGGAGAAACATTAATGAAAGATCTGACAGTTTCTGACACTTGATTTAAATCAAGATAGAACTGTTAACCCTGACAGCAATTATTTGTTTTGAGAAAGATTTTCAAAGCCCTAAATTTCATTATATGTCTGAGATATCTTTATCTGTATACATGGGAAGAAGAGCTCTTGGTTTTCTTCTGGTTATAGATGATCCCTGAGCATTGTCTGGCAGTGAAAGGATGTCTGAGCAGGTATTGCTCTCTATCAGCACATCCCTAACATGTCATGCAGCATTTTCAGTAGCTACTGCTTCAGGGTCAGAAGCTGTATACCCATCCTTGGTGTGTGTGTGGGTGGCTGTGCCAGTTGTACACTCCAGGACAGCAAGGGACTTGGGACTTACCTGTGCTGTGTCCTTGCTACATGAATGTGGCCTGAGACTTCTGAATGAATGCCAGTAGGGAAGATAAGCACCAGCCCTTTGTTGTGCCATTTCCTGGAAGGCTGCAAGAAAGAGTAAAATGAGCAAGGTTCATAGCTGTTCTCTCATGTAGGCTCTAACTTTATTCTTAGTGATAAGACTTGGTTCACAGTAGAGACTGTTAAGTCTGTCAGCTTTTGTTAAAGCAGTGTGAGATTAGATTGACATTAGCCATGGGTGGTTTTCAAGCTGAATGTGTTGTTCCGTTGCGATTTGATTTTAACAGACCCACTGATCGTTTTATTAGGCGGAAACTTGGGATCCTGGCAGTGTCCCCAGATGAGAAATGGAAGGCAGTATTTGAAGAATGCTGGAACCAGCTTGGTTGTGAGAGCCCTGGCCAGGGGGACAGATGGAAGGCTTGGGACAACATTGCAGTGGCCCTGACCACCAACCGACGGCAGCACAAAGACAGGTTGGCTCCTAGAGAGTGTCAGCAAGCAAAACAGGACAGAGAGGGAAACTGGAATTGCACTCAGCTCTAAACTAGAAACTGGGAATGTAAAGTTGTAGTTAAAACAACAGCAAATCCCAAGCGAAATCATAACCTTACTGCTCTGCACTGCAAACCCTTTCAGGGACATGCTGATGTTTATTACTAGTTGAGTTGTTAATGTCAGGGGTTTTCCCCATGGGATGTCTCAACCTGTACAATGTCTGTCTTTTTAAACTGCAGCCCAGAATTACTGAGCCGTTCACATACTCAGACACTGGAAAGTTTGGAGTTCATTCCACAACACATTGGTGCCTTCACCCTGGAAAAATATGAAAATATAAAAAAGTATTTGATAAAGGTATTGTGACTGAAATGCTCACATAGTAAGGCATGGCAAGACATGATATCAAGCTCACTTTGTAATAGCTTTCCTGATTGCTTCCATGTTTGCACTCTTGTAATCCATAGTTCGTGCTTGCTCATCACTTCTTAATATATTGAAGTCCACAACTGAGACTAAAATCATTGAATACCTAATGAATGCTCTCTTAAAGCCACTTTCTGTTCAGTTACTGTTTGCATTCTTTAATGTTGAATCTCAGCAAAGCATCTTGAAATACTTGCTAATTTTTGCACGTTAATTTTAAGAGTACTGGATAGATGACTAGTCCAAGTAGCAGCACAAGTTCTTGCACTGTCTTGACTCCTATAAATTGTGTTTAGCTGGCACAGAAATTTTATAGTCCAAATGGCAATTTGTTAAATATAGCTCATTTTTGAGATATTTGTAATATTTTTTTGAAAGCCTGTTGTTGGGTCTGTCACTCATATCTCTTGGATTCCATTCTTTTTAACTTGTCTGCCACTGACCTATCTGACTGGCCAATAAATATCCTTTGTCTCAGGCTTGTGATACTCCTCTCCATCCCTTGGGCAAGCTGGTGGAAACACTGGTGGCTGTCTACAGAATGACCTATGTGGGAGTGGGAGCAAATCGGCGACTGCTGCAGGAGGCTGTGAGAGAGATCAAGTCCTACCTCAAACGCATCTTCCAGCTGGTCAGGTAACGAGACTCATTTCCAAATGTAACTGCTTCTAAATTCATTAAAGCTGTCCCATGCACTGAAGCTGTTTAGTGTTGTATAGTTCAAAGGTGCTAGCACTGTTACTTAATTTTGGGGGTTGCTTGTATTTTCCTAATCTTTTTAAGGAGTCTTGAATATTTTGTCAAAAATAGAAAAACTAAACTCTTTACACCTAGTGTGTTACATCCTACATGGTACTTCAAAACATGGCTGTAAGCAGCTCACTTGGAACATGGATTTACAGTTTAGTGTCTGTGGATACTGGTGCTTTGCAAAGACAGTGCTCAAAGGGTATTGGAACACCAGTGAGGATAGAGAATCCCAGTGTATTCCATGAGGTGCTTACCAATGTGGCATATAAGTTCTTGCCAACGTGAATGAACAATCTTCCTATGAAGAGCTGGGTTCGATTCTTGAGAATAATTACAGCTTTAATTGTGTCCTGCCAATCTGAAAGCAGAAGTAATCCAAATTAGAAGCCTTGTCTGGAGGGAAGTGATGTTAATGTAGGAAAGGTGTCCTTGGCATTGGAGGGATTAGCCTTCCTAAGTTTTCTTTCAGGGAGCTGGTACTATATGTGTGTTAGTTGTGCTGCCCTCCCACCATGTATGATTTCTGCTGGCTTTTTTCTCTCCAGTCTTGCCTTTGTGCCGAGGTCTGTGGAAATGTGTTGCCGTGATCTCAAACGCTGTTACGTGCGTTCCCGTTTAGGTTCTTGTTTCCTGATCTCCCGGAAGAGGGCAGCACAATTCCATTTCTGACCACGGAGCCAAAAGGAAGGCGATCGTTTTGCAGTGGGAAATCTGATTCCAGATCAGAATCTCCTGAACCAGGGTACGTAAAGGAAAAACAAATAAAAACGAATGAAGCCTTAATTTTATTTGTTGCATTTTTTTTCTTGGGTGGGGGAAGAAAGATGAACAATATTCAACTGATGGGTCTAAGCAGTGTCCTTTTCCTGCTTTGGTTCTGATGACAAATTCTGATAAGTAAATATCCCTGTTATGGTTGTAATAAGCATTTCATGTTTGTCCATGCAATGGTTCTTTAGTTAAAATTTGCTTTTGTCTGTTATGGGTAAGCAAGTTAAGGCTTGGGTCTGGGCTTCAGAAGAGTATTTGGGGTAACAGCACTGGAGGTAATTTATAATCTTTTCTTATCAGAGGTGCTATTTGATGGATTTGTACTTATTTCTTCACTCTTATCCCTCATAGAATAGGCTCATGCTACATGAAAGATTTGTTCTAATGATTTTCATTCCATTTTTATAGATAATTAGGTTTTTTTATGTCTTCCTCTGCAAACCAAGCCCTCTATTTTTTTGTTGCAGCTATGTGGTAACCAGTTTTGGCTTGCTGCTCCCTGTCCTACTGCCACGCCTCTATCCCCCTCTGTTTATGTTGTATGCCTTGGACAACGAGCGGGAGGAGGACATTTACTGGGAATGCGTTTTACGCCTAAACAAACAAACGGATATGGCTCTCCTCAGCTTTCTTGGAGTGCAAGCGTGAGTATGCAACAGTAAAACAGCAACTGGAACAGGTTATGGCATGTAATTAGATAGAGCAACTAAAACAAAGCCCCAGTTTTCTGAAGTATTTTCTCTGGTTTAAATGCATCTAAACGTGTCTTCAAGCTAATTAGAAGGGTTGAGAGTGTGAATCAAACCTTACATCTTCCAAAATGGGGAAGTGGAAGGGATAGGAAGGCGGTAAAGATTGACATTTCTACAAAAACAGTGAGACATTTCAAATTAGACAGTTTTCTGGGTACCTGTGGGAGGTGTGGCTGATCCTATAGGAAGGGCTGTTGTTTCTCAGAACATGATGACTTTATTCCTGTAATGTGAAAAATACTTTAAGACTATGTTCTCTCAGTGGACTGTGTTGGGTTTCTTGCAGGAAATTTTGGCCAGGAACTGTATCCATCCTCGGAGAGAGTAGAAAGGTATGTTCATTGGGCCTTGTTTACATGTTTTGCCCAGTGCTTTTTTCAGGAAACTGAAATCATCAAAGTGATCAAAGAATTTTTGGCTAGGCTTTTTGCTTAAGACATACCTTGTTATTATATTTCCCTTACGTTCACCTCCTATTTAAATGCTACAGTAATGACCTAGCAGGGGCACTGGACTAGAGAATCTCCAGAGGTCCCTTCCAACCCCAGCCATTCTGTGGTTTCTTACACTGGCCATCAGTCCAGCTTGGTCACTCACTGACTGACTTGGTAATGAATTCAAGAGACCTTTGCTTGGTCTCCAGTTATGAAAGCGTGAGAATAAAAGCCTAGCAAGGAGATTTTTGAAGCTGCTTAATTAAGAAGGTTAAATCATTATATACTTTCTGATTAGAAAAAATGTATAGTCTGTGTTCTTAATGATTATCTTGTTGAAAGAGGCTCAGCACTGAACAGTGGGGATGCTGAACCTGCCTGATAAATCTTACCATGATTACACAGGTATCATCAAACACAAAAGACGCCTGCTTTGCCTCTGCTGTTGAATGTTTACAGCAAATCAGGTAATTCTCTGCAATTTGTCTGTCAGTGTTTTATTGTTCCCACTGAAGTAGTGTCTGGTTTACTTGACTGGGATCCTTTACACGTCACCCTTTTTTGTTCACCTTTGTAAGAGAAGTCACTAAGACGTTTTCCAGTTCTGAGTAAAAATGCAATTTTTCCTGCTGGGGAATGAAGTGTTGCCTCATAAACATGACTGAAAGGTGTCTGTGGAGCACCATTTAGAAGCAAAGGCATAAGGATGTCTGTCAAATACACGTGTATTTGATATAGCTGTGGTAAAGTAACCTGAGGTTGGGAGGCTTTTCTGTGTCTGTTATGCAGAATTTAAGAAATTATGAAATGAAGAATGTTTTAGAAAGGAATTTTTCCTCTTTCACCACTATATTAAACCACCATAGAAGCGTGAAGAGAGTCTCACTTGTAGCAGTGTGCCTTGGTGTGGTGATTGCCAGCTGGGTACTGTGCAGCCTCGGCAGCCCTGGCTGCTGCAGTGTCAATGTCTGACTGACCTCCATGGCACAGGGAGGGCTGTGCTGGCCAGCAACCCCTTCCTAAGTTAGATGCACATCTCTCACTGCTTACTGTTACCTGGTTTGCTTTTGCTGTCCACATAGTACCACATTTACCCCAGCTGACAAGCTGAAGGTGATCCAGCAGACTTTTGAAGAGATCTCCCAGAGTGTTCTTGAGACCCTTCAAGAAGATTTCCTGTGGTCCATGGATGATTTATTTCCCGTTTTCCTCTACGTGGTGCTACGAGCCAGGTAAGCACTAAGGGTGGCATCAGTCATGAGCTGGGCATGAACAGTACAAGTACTTCTGTATTAAACACTTCTGCTGCTTGCTATAGGATTAGTTACTGGCTTTTTGTAACTATAAATTTTCCAATTTGACTGTTTGCTTTGAAAAAGTCTTGAACAGTTTATTGTGAAAAGGTCCTGAATTCAGAATTAAGGAACATTATAGTGGCAACTTTTGTTCCCATGTTCACTTTCCCACTCTCACATGTGGCAGGATAAGGAATTTGGGGTCCGAGGTGCACTTAATTGAAGACCTGATGGATCCCTATCTCCAGCATGGGGAGCAAGGCATCATGTTCACTACCTTGAAGGTATGAAAATTATTCAGAGTTATTAAAGGCTTTCTTTGGAAAGAATCAGCTTTTAGCAATGAAGATCAGCTTAGGACAACTATATGAACATTAAGTTATAACTTCTTTGACTTTTTTAATTGAAATTTTTTACTAGGATAGGCAAGAAAATTTAATGTAGAGCTTTGGATAACCTCCTAATTGCAGGTAGTGCTAAGAAAAATGGTGCAATGTGCAAATGTGGATTACTCAAAGGTAATATTGGTTGCTGTTGAACTGTTCTCTGCTCGCCTGGAGCTTGTCATTCCCCCGCAACTTAACAAGCCTTACTCTCATTGTAAAAATTGGAATGAAGTGCTTCTTTGGAGATTAGCCATTCCTTTAAAGTTTAAGTCCAACTTTAAATCAAGACTTTCCGAGAATGTGGTTATATGGTAAAAAAATACTCTGTGACTCTCCATATTTTATTAAGTATTTTTATCTTTTTAAGTATGGGAAAAGGAAGAGAGTGTATTTGGAAGAATATCCTGTTGTACACTAAGACATTCATAATGGAAAGATGTTGTTTTGGTACCTCAGAACTGTTTATCATGTGGGTCTTGGGACAGTTCAGCTCTGTGGAGCCTTTTAGTGTTTTCCTTTTTTTTGAGTCCTTCTGTCAAAGGGCAAAGACAGACTTGCAACCAAAAATATACTTTCTTCTTGGCATAGCTGACTCCCAAATCATGTTATCTCGCTTGATTAGGATGTAATTTGTTACTCAGTCTCCTGTTGTTCATTTTGCTAGCTTACATATCTTACATATCATAGGTTCTCATGTGGTGAGTGCCACTGCAGCATCACTGCTTGTAGAGAGCCTTTTCCTCTGTTTTCTTGCATAGGAAAAAATGAACCTGTTTGTGTGTGATGCTTTGCTGTGAACTGGCACTTGTGCTAATCTGAACTTTGTTTTAACTCAGGCATGTTACTACCAGATTCAACACGAAAAGCTTACCTAGACCATCAGACAACCTCCCTCTCTGGGATAATCTGCTCAGTGGAACTTCACTAACAACCACTTCTTCCTTGAAATGGCCCTTAGGAAATACTCGGTTATAGTTCTGCTACTACAGATGAAAATACTCAGTTGTTCCTTCTGCACTCTCAGATCTAAGATTCAAACACTGGAGCCAGAAGCTTTCTGTGAAGTGGTAATGAAGTTAAAGACTTGGTTTGTCAAGTACCTACCAAGAAGAAATACTTTCTTATTCTAACAGAAAGATTATTTACTCCTTTTAAATTACCCATGCTGCACAAAGGCATGGCATCTACGTAGAACACATGTGAGAGTCTGGACCGCATGGCTTCCGAAGCAGTGGGTTTGTTTCTGTTATTCCTGGTTTGTCAGCAGAAACGTTTAAAGGGAATGAATTGCACCACAGAACCATTTGGTCTTCTGAATTAAGCTGTATGTTTGTTTATTTAAATAGAAATATGTTAGTATTTATAATGGGCACCTATAGTGTGTTTGGCTGTAACGGTTTTGAGGCATCTGTGTTGAGCAGCATTGCTGAATGCAGTATTCATGTGTTGTTGTGGAAATAATCACACTGTTATGGACTTCTTGTTTACTAGAATTGTAAATATACAGGCATTTACCGTTCTTTCTGTTTATGAAATAAATAAAAGGCACTGACCACTTCCGATTTTGGCACTGAATGAAATGCTGTGCAGTGTTCAGTTTGCTTACCTTGGGGACAAATGCTCTCTGTCAGCCCTTGTGGTAGGGGGTGAGAAGGGTGAAGGGTGCTCTTGAACAGATGTACTGGGTTGGCCTTGGTTAACACCAGGTGCCCACCAGGCTCCTCTCTCACTCCCCTGCTCAGCAGCAAGTGATGTCCAGCCCCTTCCTGGGAAGCAGGGCTCAGCATGCAGAGCTGGTGCCCCAGAGGAGAACTCCTGGCACCAATGCCAAGCTCTTCCTGCTGCAGGGAAGCTCCTGGGCAGTTCACCCCACAGGCTGCATTGGGGTGGCTGCTCCAGCGGCCTCGGAACTGCTGCCACTGCTGGTTCTGCTCTGCCAAGCCGCAGCTGCCTCTGAGGCACAGCTTCAGTTCTTCCATGCTTCTCACTCGGAGCAGGACACACTGGGCTTTCTCTCTTGGCACTAATTACAAGGTGTTCCCACTTTGGGAAAGCTCTCTGCAGTCCCTTAGCAGGGTCCTGATCACACCTGCTGGAGCAGTTCACCTTCAGAGGCTGCAGAGAAGTCATTTCACTGGGGAGTCTGTGAGTGTGTGTGTTCTGTGGTTTATGGCTAACTTCACTTATACCAATAACACTGGTGCCTAATTGGAGTATTGTAGGTGCCAGGACTGACTCAAAAAAATAACAAAGGGAGGGGAAATGTAGATTACAGAATGGTGTAATGGCTTAAGTTACATTAGACTGTAATGGATAATGCTTGTCATATTTTGAAGTAGTGGTCATGGCTTATATATTGGCATCTAAATGGAAAGGATCCATATGCCAAAATACTGCTGTTGTGTTGAACAACAGCTGTAATGTAGCAGTTTTCATAATAACGTAAAGGTAATCGGTCTTTTCAAAATTATTTCTAGTTTTATCAGAGAAGGGGAAAGAGTAATTCTGGAATGATGATATTTAAAACTACCATTAAGTTTGCAACAGACTATAGTGATGAGAGAATATAGAGAATGGACTTCATGTTTACAAACAATGTAGTGTTGGCTTAATCTTATTTTTAAAATTGTACTGAATAATTCAAGGAGAGATAAGCAATAATATGAATGAAAGGGAAGCTTCAAAAAGCCAACTTGAGAAGGGGGGAAAATACATGACTAGGGATGAAGAGCATAATGAAGGATAAGGCAGAATTCAAACACTTCACCTTGCAGTAGATGCAGGCTTTCCATGCAATCACCTCTTCCATGTAAAAAGAAAATTAACTGAAGCCTGTAGGAACCAGAACTGCCCTTTGAAAAGGGGCTATGTTGAACAGTTGAGTAAATCAATGCAGAAGATCTGAATTCAGGATTTATTTTGCCTTTTGTGGGAGTGTAACCATAAAAAACAGATTTGGGATTGTTTTTTTTCCCCTGTAACTGCTTTGAATTAGCATTTGTTGTGTTTGGATATTTCAGAAGAAAGGATTTTAATGTTATGCTTTGTTTCATATGACCTAAGTGCTACACTGATTCTGTGCCTTAAACTAAAAATGTAACCAGACATAGGAATTCTTCTGTAATATTCCTGCCTTTCAAGAACAAGATGTAGCTACAAATATGTAGCAACTTTTTTGGTGTAACTTCATTTACTGTGAATGGGGCAAAGCTGAGAAACCCAACTGGTTTGCAAATTACAAAACCCAAAAGATACATCTGCCTTTATGTATATAAACACAGAGAGAGGCGTGTATATATACACTCATTCTCTTAGAAAAGGTAGTGGTATCACGTATGAATTTAGCTTGGCTGATCAAGGGAAGCAGACAGTCTGGGCTGGATTATTTTTGGTCCTTCTGATATATACCTCAGTTATTAGCTGAAGAGAATCCCAGGATTAAATGTGCTTCTGACACAGATTCCACTTCACAGCCTATCTGGGCTATGATGCGTTAGGAAATCAGTACAGACCAGCTTTGGTTTGTGTATTGCTGTAACTAACAAAGAAATGAGTTAACCTGCAGGACCTTTCCAGCTGGATTGCTTCAGGGTAATTACTTTTCTTCTCCTTTTTTTTTTTTTTTTTTTTTAAACAGGTATC